>PVMI01086266.1:0-14339 GCA_008528875.1 Aulacorthum solani
TATAGACCTCAGGGAACTATAAGGTAACTATTTAATATGCCCTGCGGCAAACGTTACCTTTGCAAGACAATAATATAATATAATACAATTTAAATACTAAATTTAGTATTCATGAACGCTATGACAATAATATCATGAATAAGTAACATCATGTGAATTCGCGGCCAATCAGATGACTGTTAAGTTTCATTACTTTTTCAAACAAGTGTATAGTCGTGTAGACACCCTTCGTCAAAGTTCTAAATAATCACCTCTGACTTTTCCTTTTCCGAATGAGTAGACATTATACAGGATGATTCTCCAAGCATGTTCACTTATTTTTTGTTCTTTGATAATGCATTTTTTTAATGAGAACTTAACTTTGTTTAGGTTATAATTTTACTGAACATTTTGGTGTTCAATGTACATAACTAAATCGAAATTCAAACGAGAATAGTTTCTGAGTTATTATAATGTAGTATACACTAAGAATAATAATCCTTAAAAATGGTTTTATAAAAATATAAATTATACGATAATATATTTAATAAATGCATGATTATTTATAATAATAATTAATAATTTACAAATAATCATCAAAATATTTAGACCCCATGGTCCCATATTTTTCAAATCTATTACCATGGAGCATGAACTTATTGCCTATTCAAACTACACAAAATTAAAAACTAATTAGTTGTTTGAACTTCGATTTTCATTCATCAATATTTTTAAAAATGTCATCTGATCTACATTAGAAAGAAAAAAGCGTTAGTCTCATTTGAAAAATAAGTTGTTATCGCCATACTCCTTAAATGTTTAAATGGTACAAAAAATGTTAAGTAATAATAAAGATACACTTAAAATATTTGTCTGAACATAGGTCTATGTATGAATGATATCAAATCAGAATTTTAATAAATTCATTATTTATGGCACAACGGCGATGACGATGCTTGGTAAATTACCCTTTAATTCTAAACTCTTCTGAAAAACTTTTTACTCTACAGTCTATAACTTCTACGGAAGTAGAAGTAATAAGAATCGTAGACGATGTAAATACTTTGTTATTATTTTAGACCGAAAATTAACCTCTATCGATCCTTATATATTATAATGTTCTCAAATCAAACATACTTTGTTATCAAACATTAAAATCTATTTAACCTTTTATAAATAGAAAAATATTCCTTAGTTAGAACATGATCTTTACTGCATACAAGCAAGTTCATTGCTCTCTACAATGTATGTGTTTCAGCCTCAGGTTATTTTTGTCTGGAGAACCTGTGTAAAAACGTACAAAAACTGAGTATAGGCTATTCAATCCAAAGTTTTAAAAATAATTTCAAATGCACCAAGGCTTGTATGACACAGAGTTCCCTATGTGGAATTCAAAATATTCATATTTTATTTTAGACATGAACAAAATCTTTTTACTACCAATCGTCTTTAAAATTCACGTGGAGAACTATATACAATGCATTAAAACAGATACAGACGTGAGATGCCTCAAACAAGGACGTCCTTGAAACTATCGCTAGGGAAAGAAAATTATTTTTAAGTTTAATTTAGATTCTCACTATTGTACCTAATTCTTTTTATTTTTTTCGTTTACCTGTTTCATAATTTTATGTTTATTCGAAAATTTAATTTGTATCTATATCTTAAACCTATACATAAACATTTAAAATGTAATATTTGTAAGACTTGAGTTAAGATCCATTGTCAGTAAAGCTCAATTAAATAATATAAAAAAAAAACATGCACAGCCGAACAATTACTATTATTGACTATAATCCTTATTATTATTATTCTGTCCAATTTATTTGATTCCGGATTGCTATCTTTTCGTTTTCAGATGCTGACTTTTCCTTTAGTCCTTAGTTGAAACATTCTAGTTAAATTACTTAAATACCTATCCATTTTTGAATTTATTAAAATGAAATGACTAGCAAAGGTTTAAATTATTTTTAAAAAACCACGTTACTTAAATATGATACAAGTGATGTTATGAAGGTATAATTTCATAATCGAGAATAAGGGAGGGGCTAGGTGGGACAATCCCCCATGAAATTATTTAGACCCCTAAAAGGTAATCAGATATATGGACCCAAATAAATATACTATAAGATAAACATTTTTCGTTTATTTCATCAAAATAATCTAGCTTCCTAGCCACAAAATGTTGAACCTATTTGAGTCTATGGTCAATTTGTAAACACTAAACTGTGAATCTACTAGGCTGTAATACATATTTTCATGTTTTTATTTACCTATTCGTGTTTGTGATTGGACGAAACTAAGAATTAGTAGCTATTCCCAAGAATGTAAGATGACAAAATTAGGACTCTAGTTCCACTATTAAGTCGGTGCCCTCTTCAAAAAAAAAATGAATTTCTGGGTGTATGAGTATAAATATAAGAAAGAGAAAGAGAAAAAATGAAAGAGAAAGAAAGATATATAGATAGAAAAATTATTATAGATATAAAAATAGTAACAACAATAAAGATAGCAAACAAAAAATACTTACACACTATACCTACGTGTAAGTCTAATATGTGCGAATGTGTGTGTGTGTTCAAAATGTTATTATGCAACTTTTCGTTGAGTCGTTGCATAGTGTTATTAAAACCGATGTATGGGTATACGACCGCGGCAGACGTTTAAAGTGCATCGGAACTGGATGACCTTGCGTAGGTATGTCTTACGTATATTATAATACATGTATAATAGTATATTTTTGGTATTAATAAGAGTGTATTATTAATATACGCAGATGACCGCTTGCGTCTGGCTAGACGAGTTTTGTGTAGAAAGCACGCCGCGCCTGCGATGAAAATATTTTAGTCGTACCTTCTTGAGGGCCATCGTCGATTTAAATCAAAAATTCTTTGAACGATTTTATTTTTTAGTAGTTTTTACTATCATACCAACCTATCGTTTTCGAAAATAAAAAATCGAGTTCACTGCACCAACTGCAGACAGGTATTCACCTCGAGCATATCGCCATCCTCTGCTGGTATAGCTAGGATTACCTATATGTAAGAATTTATCACTAATGACAAGACACTACTTACAATCAGCAGGTAAAACTATTGTTACGATTAAATGAACTGCGACAATATTAATTGGTTCTACATTTTTCAGTTAAATGCTGACGGACGTTATTTGAGAGTTTTGCACTTTCACGTATATTTGTAAAAATAAATTATTTATGTTTAAGAATAATATTACAATTCGTTTAAATAGAATAAATTATTTTGGGGAACTCAGTAAAAACACTTCACTTACCTACCGATAAAAAGTTCATATATCATGGAATTTTCAAATCATTTTTTGTTTATTATCATATTAGAAAGTGAAAGACATTTTACATTTTACATTTAGTATTTTGAAGAACATGAAACTTCTGTATAGTAAATAAATACGTTTGAACTATGCATTGTTGGGATAATGAGATGTAAACATAGTATATACATTTTAAGTAATAAATTAATTTGGCTCTATATGTCGTGCCTACCTAGGTACATAAAACGACGCAATCACTTTAATTGATGCGTTGAACTATAGATTGTTGTAGAACACTGCAGGGAGTCACCACTCGTCGGTAGCTGTTTTATTTTTTGATTTGTTATTAATTTAATTCGTTTTGTCATCTTAAGCTAAAATTGTTTGTTTCTAGTTTCTATAATACGCCTTAAAAATAAAAAAAATTGCTACGGTCGTGGGTATAATGCGCATAGTATACGCATAATACTCTATGCATCATTAGTCCCTAGATACGCATATATATTATGAGATTTCCAACACACACCTGTACACAAGTACGTGTCAATAACGAGTAAGTATAGGTACATCCGTATAGTATTATGAATGTGAGTGGAGTGCGTAGTTATGACAGATGAGTGATGACCAACGAACAAGTCGTTACATTATTATTGTATGACGCAGGTGGTAAGCCACAGTGGCGGATCGTGCAACAAGTATTATTATATTATTGCTATTGCGGTGATGGAAACATGCAACTTCAAAATATATTATATGACAGCCCTCTACCCATCCGATCACCCAAAAATCGAAAAGCAGATAGAAAATAATACTTAGATATGTAGAAAATTATTGCGGTGACACAAATGCAGTCGTTTTTACTGCAAAAAATACAATATATAAAATGCAACAATATAATATATTGCTTATTTTGTGAATTAACTTTATTATTAGACAATTGATTGATTGTTGATAATTTAAATTTTGATGCAGATATAAATGATAATTGTAGATCCATTGAAATATAAATCCACTTAAAATGTAATGTAAAATGTGTTCACGCTTAATTGTTTTGAAAAACACAGTTAGGTAATTCTTTATTATATTACCCATTTAAGATAATTTTAAAAAATAACTAAATAAATTGAAATATTTATTTGGGCTGTCACTTTTCTCTATACCTAATTCAAAAATATGTAGCTAGATATTATTTTAAATTCAATAGTTGAGGTATTAAATTATGTCTTGAGTGCATTTAACACAGAATATTTCAATTAAAAATACACTGCAACATCTCATATTGGAGTCAGTGACAATATTTAGTTACTTGCCAATTGTAGTATAATTGTATTTTTAATAATATTAATATTTTAATACATTTTATAATGTAAAAAAAAAATTGAGTTAAAATGTTCTTTTTAATTTTTTATAGTTAATAGTCGTTATGGTCCTCTATCCATCTATATTGAAAACAATAATACTATAAAATTAAATGAATAATATATCTACAAGGTTGGGCAAGTTGTATATTTTAGATAGTTTTTAAAAGATGGTTACGAATATGATAATTTAATGTTACTAAAAAAAGTGATTTCGTCATAAAACTGATCAAACAACATTCATCAGTTGTAAATTTATGTAGTTTATTTTTTTTCTTTGTTCACCATAATGATTTAATCAAATTAAATTAAACTCGGGTATTGCAAGTTTTCATAATTGAATAATATTATATTCATTAGACATTCTTAAAATTATATTACGACGTCATACAATCGTAATATAGGCATATAAAGTGAATTTATATAAAATACAGTAATTGCGATCCAAACGATAGTTAGTTTGCGATAAAGATTGTAATTATATTGGGTTAGTTGTTTTTTTTTTTTTTTTGTTGAACATTCGATCGATTAAAATTTACGAAACAGAAACATGAGATTTAGTAATTACCTTTCTCTAGTGAGATTATTTAAATTGTTTCTATACGGTAATTAAACAGAATACCTACTGACTTGTTATTATTATTTATTATAAATGTATTATATTTTTATTTGTCACAGTCAATGATGCATCGTTCAAAACAATTCGTTAAATATACGTTTTATACTTGAATACGTGATGTTGGAAAGTGTATTATGTCGTAATATTTTATTATTACTCAGGGCATATAATATATACGTACTATATTCAATGTCAGTGACGTTTTTAATTATATTGTTTTCGAATAGGCAAACATTTTCGAAAATGACGATTGTACACTATGGAATCGATTTTAATAATTCCACTAGAGGTATATTATTTAACTGCTTTAGGTACAACGAATGTCGAATACAGTTTTGAGTACAAAATTATTATCGACCGAATTATTACGACTGTTTCGAGTGCATAATTTATTATTAATTAATAAACATCCACAACATAAAGTACAATGAAGTTTATCGTACAACAATATTAACTGTATAATTGGGTTTAGGTAAGCGTTATGCTCATCCGTCGCACCTAACTCGTGTTATGTTATACTCTGGCTCGTGTGTTTACTGATTGTAATATATTCACTAGGCACCTGTGCGATTTTTAATTATAATATTAAAAAAAAATTACGTCGTCGTCCTATATGCGATATGGACATAATTATATTGAGTGACACGCATGGCAATGACCAAGCGTTTAATACCTATACCTATTAGCCTATACTAGCTAAATATGGGTTCTTGGGCATACGTTTATTATCAAGTTGTAACAGACAGCAAGTGCACATAATATAATGATATACCTTGCGCAGTACGAACCACAATATTATGAACATTATCTTTCACCCAATGACCGATAGGATAAGTTTTCATATGATTGAGTGAACCAATTTACCTAGGTACTTAACATATTTACTAACGATTTGAAATATCAGAGAATACCTTCTAAAAAAAAAGATAGGAACAAAATATCAAATTTATCAATATTTTTATAACAAATTTAAAAAAAAAATGTACTTTAAATAAATACCAGTGACAAAAAAACCCATTTCTTAATGTAGTATGTACAATATACCAAACATAATTGTTTTATCAATAATACATACAATTGTAAGTATCTATGTGGCTATGAATTTTTGCCTCATATTTTACTTTTTTTTGGTACCTACATATTTTTATATTTATTTATTGTTCTTATAATTTGTTAGCTTTTCGCACATTCATTGTGTAGATAGGCGTATTGCGCGCTAGAAATGCCTTTAACATATTCCTGAGCTCTAAGACTTGCTTAGGTACTTACAGATATTACAGCTATACCAATACCGGTTGCCTACTTGGATACTCGATGAAATTAGGTTCTTTTAATTATATAAGAGTTTAGTTAAATCGAAAAATACCATATAAATAATGTATAATCATCGTTGCTCACCAATAATAAAAATAATATAATATAAGTACAACCAGTTGGTGATTTTCCTAAATTATATTTCAAAAAACTTATTGACTTGTTATAAACACAGCCAGCCACACATAATATATTTGCATAACTGCAGATTTGATGGGTATTAAAATTACTGACGGAACAATATTTGGTGTTGTATAATAAAATGTTATGTCAACGGTGTAAATAACCGTGTAACTCTTGACACTAAACCTATAATATGCTTAGCAAATGAACGCTAATAAAACATTAGTTTGTTTTTGATTATCAGCTGCTTAGGTAAATATTGTATGCTGGCCCCCCAATTTTTCTGTTTTTTAACCCAAAAATGACTATCCGGGAAAACCAATAAATGGGCCCAAGAACTAGGTTTAAACAATTTGATGTGTTGTATTATAATAGAGTGTAATTCATCAAGCATATTAACCCCAATTTTTCATTAAATAATTATTTTATTCAAATTCTGAATTTTTAAATTTGTAAATACTAAACATACTTAAAGACCATATTTTTAAATATTTAAGGTTTTTTTACTGCTTTAGTTTTAAGAATAGTGTTTTGTGTCGATACAAACTTTTTTTTTAAATAAGACACTTTCTTTTTAATGTAAATTATCAAATGGATATTTTTTTTGAAAATGTTGAATTGTTGATGTATATAATTAAAAATTTGAATGAGTAGTTTTCCAGTTATTAAAATGTTAATACTAAGGACAGTGGTCTTAAAAATGGTTCAACAAAAATTTGAAATATATATGATATTGGATCTAAGATTTATTATACATCATGGCCTATTTTTATAAATTATAAATATTGCTAGTTTATTATTAATTACTAAAATGATCAAGTCGCCGTCATGAACATAATATTATCCTTAGTACTTTTAACACAAAGTTAAATAACTCAAGAACTATTCGTTTGAATTTTAATTTCGATACCTTGAAGTTTTCAGAAAATGATCTACTAAATAATTTATAGTAGAAAAAAAAATTCTCATTTATTGTTTGTATCTCCAAGGGATAAAATTAAGCATTTCTTAAGTACTATAGAAACACAAGAATTTAAAAATATGCAAGACCATGGTCTTAAAGTATAACTAAAAATATCTACAAAAAATCAATATTATTAAATACATTATTGAAGAAACAGAATGGGCTGAGCACACCCTCTATAATCGAGCCATGATTTTAATAGTATGTATTATGTATTTGTTTTGCAGATGCTGAGCAAGTATACAAATATATTTTATGGACCGTCTACATAATTCTAGCAGCATACTAAAGTACCTCCTAAACTATTTTGAAACATTGGTGAGTTGTCAGACAATGATGGTTACGTTAGATTAAGGACCAGACATTTTTTTGATTTTATATAATTCTTTTTAGACATTTTTTTGTTATCAACCCACTTCCGCATAGGTACAAAATATTTTATTCATATCTACAAAATAATATCATTTGATTCCAATTATTTTTCTCACTATAGACTTGTAGGTACTATATATACATATATATATCTGGTATGGATAACGATAAGAAATAAGAAAAATTTGGATATTTTTTCTTATCACTTCACAAATGAATTCATATGAAATAATTGATTATATGGCGTTTAAGGAGTAATATACCCATGTATGTATAATAGTATACCTATGTTATATACAAATAAATGTTTGTTGCGCTGTATAAAACTGTAGCTGATACGTTTGTTAGAAAAACAACAAAATCTGAATTTTGGTTTACTTAATTATTTTATATACATAGGTAGTATAAAACTTTAAAAAATATTTAATAACACGTTTGTCATATTATCACGTCCAGTTATTGTACTCAATGACATATTTCATGAATTTTTATTAAATTTAAATAATAATAAAAAAAATAGTCTACCTTCTTATTATAGCGATTTAAAGAAAATTAATCGGCACATAAGTGGGTATAATATATTATGGTATTTCGTTGAGTGTGGAATTATTGGACTGATAACGAAGTGAAAAAAAATGATAAGTGCAAGTCATATATATATACACATATATGCACTGTAGTTGATCGACCATACTGCACGATATACCATGATTAGTCATTTAATATATATGTAACAAAAATAAATTGCAAAATTTTACGATGAATTTCCAAGTATATTGTCGCTTAAACAATAAGGACCTACTAAAATACAGCTTATACTAACGGAAAGTCGCCAGATAAAGCTTATAATATGTCGAGATCCTAAACAGATTCACATTAAAGGCATGTCTTCCATTTTAAACATTTAAGTAGTATCTACTCTATACATTTATTTAAAAATTAATGTGTTCAAAACAGTTAACTATCGTATTTTACAAAAATAAAATGTACCACTTAAATATGACAAAAATCAATCTACCAAATTTTAATAATATATTACGTTGGGCAATTTTTTGAAATAATTACCTATTACGTTATATTTTGTCTCCAAAAACGCAGTTTGGTTTATTTATTAATTTATTATCATTGGTGTGTTTCTTGCTTTTTGATACTATGAAACTGCCAATATAATATTATAAAATAACAATTGATGAAATAATATAAGTTGACAATTCAATATTGAAAAATTGCATAAAAGTGAAAACAAATATTTTTGGTTAAAATATGTATAAATTCGAATTCGTGTTTAATTTTTGGGCTAAATTTTGCATGCACCGTCTTTACTGTACAGCCGAGTAAATGATTTTTATTTTGCTTATATTTTGCTTAATCTGTCCCATGGCTTGTTGGGTGAATATACTTATGGTGTTCAAACGAATATGCTGTACTTATTGATACAGAAAAGCATGACGTATACAACATTTACGTGAGAAATAACTGTAATCATTAGAAAAATTAAATGTATAGGTACTGAGTCATTAATGAGGGTTTGAAATGTCATAGTTTAAAATTGAAATGATTTCATACAGAAAATGTTATCATAAATTTAGGCATAATATAGCTACTGATATACTTAATATTTAAGTGCATATTTGGATAGTTGACTAATTGAGGTATATTTTGTCAATATTGTATAAACATTAAGATCTAAAAACTGTATATTCTTAGAGAATATAGGGAATCTATTATTACAAAACTATAGTTGAATTTTAAATCTATTATCTTCTTATGAATTAAAAAAATTGTCTAAGTTATAAGTATAGGTAGATATTATGACTAGATATTTAAAAATATATTTTATATTTTAAGCATAACTATAATAGATCGCAATAATGAATAAAATGCATGATTATCGAATAGCATGTACGTATATAAAACATATAATAATATATATTAATATCACAGTTATGAACAGTTCGTAGAAACTATGAAAGATGTTGGTGTAATATTTGTAATCCGTAAATATAGATTGTATATAGATACGCAACATCGTTGTTTTATTGGGTAAAAAATAATTTCTACGATTTTTGATTATACGTTTCATACCCGCCTAATACCATAATACATGTTATTAGCTATTACCTAATAAAAGTAATTTATGCACAATAACTTAAATTTGCGAGGACAAATATTTCACTCGGCAAACTATCATGCGCTGTAAAATGTTTATGTCTCTGGTTACATAATAATGTCATTAAGAGCATGAATTACCTATATAATGTTTTCAGGATTTTTGAACCTAAACTTTACATTAAAATACAATTATATAAATGACTGTATCCAAGTTTTCGAACTACGACACAATAAATGTTTTAAAATGAAGCCGTTAAGAAAATATTACCTATTCATACCTACACTAAATTTGGATAGTTTGTGTAATTACTTCGACAGTTCAACAATATTCTCTTTGTTTATAGGTGTAAGAAAGAGAACGGCAACTTATCAAAAATATAGGTGATTACGGTACATAATTTCAATAGATTAACCCGAAATTACACTAAAAGCCGTTTAAATAAACGGTACCTATTCATTTAAAAACGTGATAGGCAGGTATATAATTTGTTCTTTAAATTTTGCAATTATATCATTCTTAACTTAGTGCAATACAAATTTCTATAAAATTGCATAGGTAAGATAATTATAAGATTTAAAATATTTAAATAGATAATTAAATCTGCTTCAACAAAGGTAGAAGTATGTATCTTTCATCTATTGATTATACCTATCTTATATCTTTATTTTTTTTATTAACTTATTCATATATAAAATTAATTTAACAATCATATTCATATATAGTATATATTATAGTTTATATTATGTTTATGTTCTTACGAATTACTTCAATTGAATTAATTATTAAGTATATCAGTTCTATAACACTTAGTATATAGATACTTACGTTTTGATTTAATTATTCAAAATATTTGTATATCAAATAAACAAATAATGCCCATATTATATATTGCTATTACAAATATTTAAATAGATATAATACATAGGACATATGTATTATATAAAACACGTTAATTTAAAAAAAATTACATACCTAGTACCTACTGTATTCTATATATAAGTAGTGTATGTACGATAAACTCAAAAGATATGATTAAAACGATGCTCAAACCATACAAGTTCAAAGTATTCTAACAATTATTAAGAGGTTTATGCAAACAATAAAAAATTTTTTATGTATTTTTTGACTTTGTATTTTCAAAAGATAACCAATACTTGCTATTTAATATTTATATGAGAACAATTTGGTCTATATGGTTTTTAAATAATAATTGATAGAAGGTAACTAGCCGATGGACTCGAAAAACAAAAAACTAAAAAGCAAAACATATAGTTGGAACTTGCAAGTAAGTACTATAATACTGTTTTATTATAATAATAATGATAAATAGAAAAAAATCATTTGACTAGAATAAACTCGAAATATAATAAATAAAAATGTCATAATATTATTTTACTATATAAATTTGTTTCATAAACGTATGTACTTACTCAAAATTTTTATGCCATAATTCTAAGACTTATTGGATAAGCTATTAATATAGCAACATAATTTTGAAAATGCCTGTAGGCAAATACCGTAGTACTTATAGATAGCATACAATAGGTACTAAGTATGTAAATTATTTTAAATTATCGTGTATATTTTTAGTAAAATTAAAAAATTTGGTCATTACTAGTAATTATTTTTTGAAATTAATCTAATAATTGTAGTTTAAATAGTTAAATGACCTGATTATTGACCATTTATAGAATCATCACATGATTTTGAATTTTTTTAGACATTCTATATGATTCGAATAAACTTGATTGACGGAATTGTTGCTGAAAATGATAGGTATGACCGTTGCAAAATAAGCATAGTACTATTTGTGTGCGCGTTTTGAATTAATTGCAGGAGGTTTTTTTTCGAGAGTTAAACTGGTCAGCGGTTTCGTTTCGTTGTTTGGAGGTTGTTGTCGCTATCGTATTTCACAAATTTACAATTTATTTCACAACACGATGTTGAGCATACTATTAGTATGGTCATTATATTGTTATAATTATTTAAGAAAGTACCCAACAAACACAGAAAACCTTAATTAATATGTGAGTTTTATAATAATTATTATACTATTTGAGACCATAATATTATGTTTTGTTCGCTTTTGAAACATAATATTTATAAGTTATTGAATCATAAGAAATGTCCATTAAATATATTCGATTGTGCATTTAAGACTTTTGGCATATTATTATATTATATAATATATGATTTTCAAATTCTTATACTCAAATGGGCCCATAGTAGTTTTACTTTTGTACCTACCTATTACCTATGTGGTTCGTGCCAAAAATCCAACGATACTCTAGTATGCATGACACTTGTTTTATTACCGTTTTTTGTGCTATACGTGCTATTATAATCGAGATCATCTTCTAAATGTACAGAGCCACGATTAGATCCCATCCCTGACACTGCAAAACTATATGGAATTTCCATCCTGAACTGGTACCTAAACTTATGTAATATTACTCTAAAATATCACCAGTGATTTATCCATTCAGGAATATAATATATTATGGTTGAAGGGATGTCAAAGATTTTTATAAGATTTTCAACATTAATCAAGTAATTATTAAATATTACTGTGTTCACAAGTTCTCTATAAAATGGAAATCATTGACAATTTGAGTTGAATGTGTTGTCGGTAGGTATTTATAAAATTGATCATAATATTATTTTTTGAGAAAATGTAACTGTAAAAAAAATAAACACCCGTACAAGTGCCCAACCTAACGCAGAAAAACTCTGGACACAATAGGTACCTACGTCTTATAAATACAACAACTATGACGATGATCATCAATCGTCTTAATCATTATATATAGTTATCCTATACTATTACTCACCTCGGTACATGTCTTTTTGAACTAGAAACGAAACGTTCTTGTTGTCGTCAGTCGACAAAAAGGCGTAACGGCGCTGTTGCTCCGGCTGGCCCGTGGGCGAAGAGTCGTTCTGATAGCTACACTCATTGAATCCGGTTCCGTTTAGGGATGCGAAGTGTCTGGATTCGCACTTTCGGTGCGCCAGGACTTGTTCCGGCTCCATCGCGATGAAAGCGACGAAACACTGCAGGACGACCAGCAGTGGCCATCGTCGAAATGACATGGACATGGTCGGATGTGTCCAAAAAGCGTTGGACTTGTCCAAAGGCGACAGCGTGCCCAAAGGCAGCGGACCCAAAACCTACACGGGCGTCGGCTCTAACGGTCAGGTGAGTGTACCTGCGGACGTGTATTCGGGAATAATTTTATTCGATATCAGCACTGCGATATGTAATGGTACGTGTCGTAGGTGAGTTACGATCGTCGACTGCGGTCGCCTATCTCGCGGCTGACGGTTATATTATATTATTATTCTTATAAATGTTGTGTGTTTGCCGAATCATAGAGAATAATAATTTAGCAGAAAGATTTATGTTATTTTGATTTTTTTTTTTTAATCACAATTTATTATCGGACCTGATATATCATACATATTATTCGCCGGTCGTACAGAGCCGGCCATCGACTGACGTTCGGCAGTTATCGCGGAGGTATAATAGTACTATTATTTAGGCGGCGGCGGTGTCTGTCCACGTGCCCCTCTATAATAGTAAACAAGCATCTCTTTCACTTTCTTCGATTCTTTCAAGGTGGACGACGACGCCGCCGCCGCTTCGGCGACTGCACTTCATTGTCTCATTCGTCGTACACTGCTGCACAGGGCCCTTGTGCTCCAGTATAATATTATATTTTATTGAAATAAACATTATTCCGTGACGATTGCCGTTTAGACTTTAGACTCGGACCTTGCGAAAAGCTAATCCTACACCTGCGAAAAACGATGGAAAAAAATATTGTATATCCCAGAGGTAAACACATTTAGTTAACAATGTAGGAGGATACCTAATAACTCCCACCTCCCGCGTCGTAAGATTGGCACCATCGAGTCCAGGCTCTTCGATATTTACTTGCAGCCGCACAGACAATATTGTAGCATAAGTAACTACGTCGCATATTGATGTATACACACGATATAATTGAGGTAATATGTTACGATGTAGGTATATGAACAATTCATGATTTGCAACAGGCGAGGATCTAGAAATCTAAAATGAGGATAACTACATTTCTTTCAGATAAAAATACAAATACAGTCTTAGTACACAATATAGCATATATAGATAATATTACATATGAGGTCTTATTACAATATATTAACAATTTTAATTGTATTTTAAAT
>PVMI01086269.1:0-12309 GCA_008528875.1 Aulacorthum solani
TATACGTTAAAAGGTAAACATAAAATATTACATTAATTTTCTGAATCCTTGCAAAAATAAATGAGGTAAAACAGAAACTATTATGCAAAATTGATTTTATTATTTTATTATCAGGTTTAAAACATATTTATTTATGTACAAAATTTAAAATTTGGAGTACCTACTTTGTTAAATTCTAATGAAATTTTAATAGATAAATATTACCTCATAAAATAATTATAAAAAAACTTCAATTATCATGTTTTTAGATTGAAGAAAAAATGAATGATTCAAAAGATCATCCAACTGATCATCATTCAACTGGATCTTATGTTGAACCAAGAGTTCCAAGTATAACTGGGTTTGGACAGCGAAAAATTAATGGCAAACCTAAGAAAGTACTGGATTATTCTTTGGAAAAATCTAATGACCATTCTGGAATCCCAAAAATTGATGTTTGCTTACGCTTGAAACCCAGAATAAATAGTGTTCCTACTGGGGTAAGTTAATTAAAATAATAATTATTTATAAGTATGTACCTACTAATGAATTTTATAATATTATAAATCATTTTATTCTAGCTTGATACATTAACAATATTGAGTGATAATATTGTTGCTTGTAACAATGGAAACGCAAGAGATGATGTTACAGAGTAAGATTTTTTTCTGATTTAATATTCCATTATTCTAAAAAAAAATTTTGTTTTAAGGTA
This sequence comes from Aulacorthum solani, assembly GCA_008528875.1. Classification (NCBI taxonomy): domain Eukaryota; kingdom Metazoa; phylum Arthropoda; class Insecta; order Hemiptera; family Aphididae; genus Aulacorthum; species Aulacorthum solani. The sequence goes on from PVMI01086269.1 coordinate 695, forward strand.
CACATTTTCTAGTGTGTTTGGTCCAAATGTTGATCAAAAAAAATTTTTTGATACCTGGGTATACGATAAAGTATTAAGATTTTTAAATGGAAACAATGAATTATTATTTGCATATGGCACCACAAATGCAGGAAAAACATATACAATTCATGGTAGTTAATTAAAACTCAAATTTGTATATAATTATTTTTATAGCAATGTTCAATATATATAATTATTTTATATTATTAGGAAATATAAATGATCCTGGTATGATTCCTAGAACTTTACTACTTGTCTTTAATTCATTAAATAAAAAGTTAATGTCACAATGTAAGTACAAACCTGATAAAGTTATGGCAGCCCATATTTTGGATGAAAAGTTAATGGAATCTGAAGAGGATATTAGAAATAATATTTTGAACAGTTGGTCTAATGAGAAAACCCATGTAATTATTATAAAATTAATTTGTGTATTTGTTACTTTAATGGTTTCTAATTTCTTAATTATTAAAGGATGATTTGAAGTCTTGTGTGTCTCAAGTGGATGAGTGCCAAACTATACATAGCATTGATCAACTTACTAATCATAGTATTGTTAAAATGTTTGATTATTTGAAAAATGATGGAATAGCGTCTTTGGATCACGGCAATGTCTCCTACACAGTTTGGGTTTCATATTCTGAAATTTACAACGAATCCATCTATGATCTATTAATAACCTACTCAGCTAACCAAAAAAGAGCACCTCTTAAACTATCACTTGACCAAAATAAGAATGTATATGTAAAAAGTGAGTTAGTTATTTAATCCATTATTTATAAAGTATTATGGTTTATTTAAAAATATAATACACGTATAATCATTGAATTACTAAATATTTATATTTATTTTTTTTAGGTTACTTATTAAGTATAATGATCTCATTACCCATAATTATAAATTTAATACTTGTTTTTTACTAACTATATGTTAACAATCACCATAAAATTCATGTTTGCATAATTTATAGCAGTTGGGTTCTCATTTATGAATCTGAATTTGTGCTTAAAAATAAAAAAGTAGATTGTGTACCCATTAAATTCTTATATACTATGAATTGTGTATATGAAAAAATTTTAAAATAAAATGTGATTTCAATATTATGATTCTATAATTATTATTTTTATAATGTAGGTATTTAATATATATTTGAACATTTTTTTTTAGATCTCACTCATGTATTTGTTCATTCTGCCGAAGAAGCATATAAAGTAATGTCATTTGGAAGAAACAATTTAAGAATTGCGAGCAACAATTTAAATAAATCTTCTAGTCGTTCACATTGCATTTTTACATTAAAATTAATGAGAGTAGAAAACATTGAAAATCCTACTACAGCGGTTATTAGCAGGTATAATTTCTATAATTTATACATACTATATAAATTCTAATATTTTTAACTTTTTGTTTTCAGCATTTCATTTTGTGATTTGGCGGGTTCTGAACGACTTAAAAAAACTATGAACATTGGTGATCGTCTTACAGAATCTAAAAATATTAATACTTCATTATTAGTTTTAAACAAATGTTTCTCCGTATTACGGTATATAGATATTTAATGGAATAAATATATATTGAACATATTACTTATAAAATATAATACTTTTTTAGTGAAAACCAAAAAAAGGGAGAAAATCATTTGGTCCCATACAGAGAGTCCAAATTAACTCAAATGTTTCAAACTGCTTTAACCGGAAATAATAGAACTGGTATATCAATGGCAGTTAATGTAGATATGTCTCCTAATCTATTTGAAGAAACAAAGCAAGTGTTATTCATGTCTGCTATAGTGCGTGCGATTACTAAATCAAAATCAAAACCTACTTCAAAACCAAGGCCAAGTTTTGCTGTATGGGCTGCAAATAATCGAAAGAGTATAAAACAAGCAACCTCTAAACAAAGTATTTATATTATATATTATATAGTCATTATAAAATATTTATTTAATACATCAATACTACCTAATATTTGTTGATGGTTATTAGGTCCAATAGTTGAAGATGAGAATAGCATAAATAATTCAAAATGTGAACAAAACTCAATGGTAATTTTAGAACTCAGTGAATTTTATTGTAAATATTTAAATATATTATTTTTATTTTAGATTTCTATTGAAGAGTTTGAAGCAAGAGTAAAAGAAAAAGAAGCAATACTTCGAAAAGAATTACTCCAACAGTTCCATACAATTTTAAATAATAATAATGCATTCCACAAGTAAAGCCTCGTCCATTTTTAAATATTATACTTAAAAAAGTCTATTATAATTTATTTTGTTTGTTTTTAGTAAACAAAAAGAAACTATGATAAAAAACAAAACAGAAATGTATGAGAGCAAAATCAAACGATTAAAAGCATATCATTATGAAGAAATTCGTGAGAGAGATGAAAAATTAGCAGTAAGTTAAGTTTATTATTGAATTGGCCCATGTAATATCATATAATTCATTTTAGCTCCATTCAAATCCCAACCTTACAAATACTTATGAGAACAATAAAAATAAAAGTGAAATGGAAAATTATGAATTCAGAATTGGAGAACTTGAAATTCAAAAAGAAGAATTACTTGCAGAAATTAATGTAAAACGTACAAAACTTCAATTAAAAAATTTTTGTAATCCATGTCTTGATTTTTATAGGTTTTGAAAAATGTACATGATTTGAGGCAAGAAGATATTGATGTTAAGAATCGTGAAATTGAAGTATTAACTTTGTAAAAATGTTATTATTTATTCATTAATTATTGCAATATTTTTATATTTGATTTAGAACTATAAAGTTATGTTGGAGGAGGCAAATACTGAATATGAACAAATGGAAGCTGACTTAAATGAGATGAATAATAAATTTGATGTACTATATCAAGAAGTAGAAGACAAGGTAATAGTTTCTTCTTTATTATTTGCTATACATACATTTAAAGAGTGAAAAATCGTTTTTAGAAACAAACTACTCATATAGTTTGAACAAATTTTTAGAACCTGCCTAGATTTCTTCAACAATATCATTAACTTAAACTTTTTTTCTGAAATGTATTTTGATAATAGAAAATAAATTTTTATTTGATAGCCCTCGGACGAACATTGGGAATTTGGGTTACTAGAAACTACCAACTGATATTCCAAAGATCTTGTTTAATATATTTATAACGATTGGTTTACTAGTCCGAAAGCTATTGATGTTCAAAAATATATCATTGAAAAAGCTTACTTGTTGGGGTTAATGTTGTTTGTTAGATTGCTGATGTGTTCTAATTAAAAATCTGTTGTCTTACTATTTATTTTAGGGAAATTTGATTTTTAACATTTCAAATATCTTATTATATACTTATGACCTGGCACATAGCTTGATACTGTACACTAATACTTTTTGAATATATGATTATTATTCATTTCCGGATTATATCAATAAAATATGTTAAGAAATAAATTTGTGCCGTCAGACCCATAATAATATACAGTTCCGTAGATCTATAAAGTCTTGTAAAACACATATTTAACAATTAAAAAAAAAGGCTTAAAAAATTAAACCCATGAGTAATAAGTCCAACCATGTGTAAATTCAATTTATGATAATTTTGAATTAATAATAATGATAACAACAATCAAACTATATGTTCATGCTTTTCATATAATGTTTAATTTACAAATATAAATTTATCAAGTAATTATTGTTTTATAGAATTTAGAAATCGAACGACTAACTGGTTCATTAGAGGCAAAAGACAATTATATTACAGAAATGGAATTTCTCCAAGAAGAACGTGTATCTGAAATGGTAAGATTTATTTTTATTCTTATAGTTACTGAAATTGATTATTTTAGTACACAAAATTATGATTGCTTGTTTTGATACAAACAAGTATACTGATAGTATTAATTATGATAGTCATTTTTTAAAGATGATAAAAATAAATTATTTATGCAACCATATAAGAAATTTAAACATTAAATGTTTTTAGGCAGAACAAAAAATTTTGAAATACATGGATGAAAAAATTGAGACAATTGTTGGTTTGGAAAATACAATAATGAAATTGAAAGCAAAGAATAAAAAATACAATGAAGAGAAGTCTAATATGGCAAAGCAATATCAAACTTTAAAACAAATGGTAATATAGACCTTATTTTACTTGTGTTATTGATTAATTTATATTTTTTTTTAATTTTAGTTAAAAGAACAATCAAATACAGGAAATACAAATGAGTCTCGTCTGCTTTCAAAGTTAACAGGTTAATATAATGTTATTCATAATTAACAATATTTTATGTACATTTTTAATTCTTAATTTTTTTTTTTGTTCAGATAAAGAAACAAAGATTTGCCAGCTCCAAGAACAAATTCAAAAATTAGAAAATGAATTAAAGTAATTAAAACATTAACCAATGAAATATTATAATTTTTAACATTTACTTTGATTATAGGGAAGGTAATAATAGATTTAATGAACTTCAGACCGTATTTGATAATTTTAAAGCGGCAACTGTGAAACCATCAACTAATAGTATAGCTGTAGTAACAAAGTTAAATAATGTTCAATTAGTAAGTCAATATTGTGAATTTAACTTGAATTTATTGTGTATTAATTATATTTTTTATTCATATATTTTTAATAGCCTTTACAAATGGTTGATGTATTAGAAGAGAAAGAAAATGTGGTAAGATAATTACTATTTACATTAGTGTTAAATTATTAATTTTCAACATTAATTTTGTTTAGCTTTCAAAATCAGATCGTAAACCACAAAGGAGATGTAAAAATAAGACTCCATCAACAAATATCAAGTAAACTACAATAATAGTTACCTAAATAAGAATTAATTTTTAATTTTTCCTTTATATATATTATATGACATATAACAAGTTATAAAAGCAGTGGCCTCATTTTGATCACACAAAGTATACATTTACGTATTTAAGAGGATGTCATCGCAATATTTCTTTTCCCAGACCCAACTTAGATCAAAAACGTTATTTAATGTTTTTTTAGTTATCTCAAAATAAAATTACTGATTACGAAAATTATTGAGAATATGGCATTGGTTTTATATTTCATTGATTTTTGATTTTGTATTCAACTTTCAAAATGAAAATTGAAATTATGTTTGTTTTAATTGTCTTGAGATAATGTTTAGACACATCAATATGATGTCATACCCTCATAAATATTATTGTGATGAGTGATTTTACTCCTACTCTACTAAGATTATTCAAAAACTAAAAAAATTAATGATTCTGTTTTAAATGTGTTTTGTTTATGTTATGCTCTGACTTCCTTTGATAATTGAAAATAATTTTTTTATTGTGATTTGCTCTACTTATTAAATTAACAGTCCTAAAAAATGGATAAATTGTTTGCGAAGTTTTTTGCTTATTTAATTATGTGTAATAAAATAAAAAAAATTAAATGATGCCACTATTTTTTTTTACTTTTGTATAAGTTAATTTCTTACAGCTTTGTTTGATTCATCTTAATTAAAACTCATTTTTAAATTATATCACTACATATAACAATAACTTTAAAAAAGTATATTTTGATTTAGCTTTTTTAAGGCTCTTAAGTTTAATGGAAATACTTTATATGACTATATAATTGTTTAATCGTTAAATTAAAATTGCTGTTTTTTTTCTGTTACAGGAAAACAAAAAAATTGATAACAGGTAATTATGGATAATCTATATGTGGTAGTACATTGTGTGTTTATAAGTATAGTTGACATAAATTATTGCATACCAATGAAGTGTAAATAAATAAATAAATAAATGTAAATAATGTCAATAATTTACTATACTTATAAGTACGCTACTACAGTATGTGTTGTTTTCATCCTACAAAATGTACATCACATGTGTAATATTATTATTTTTTGACTTATTGTTGAATTTAAATCTATATTCTATGTTTATAATTTATAATGGATTTTATAAAAAAAATTCAATTTTTTGTATATTTTGAGATTGTAAAGTATTGCAATAAAAAAAAATAAAAAAATGTGTGAACTTAAAAATATCAACTTGCAAATACAAATAATGGTGTAATTGTATGTTTGATAATATCATGATAGTTCAGTCGAAAATGTATTCTCCTGAATGCCCATTTGTTTTATGAAAAGAACATAGGTCTTCTTAATTTAAACTTATCGGGTTATTGACATTAAAGAAAACGTGCATTTCAGTAACTGTAAAAATCGTGCCTAACTAAAAAAAAATGTCTAATGTTTTTTAAACAAGACATGTTTATTTTTTTTAACTTCATATTTTAAATACAGACACTCCCGATAGCTGTGACAGGAAGATGGACGAAGCAATAGCAAACATTCCAATCAGTACACGGAAGCGCAAGTTGTTTGATAATAAACCTCCATTAATTGACAGTAGTAACATGCCTTCTGTAAGAATAGAACATTTTGTAAAATATTTTTGAATTTTTAAGATTAAAATAACTTTTTATTTGTAAACAGGATAATTCCATGAATTCAGTTCTTTCTCCTGCTCGGGCGCTATATCAAATATCAAAACTGCGTGTTAAACAATAATGGCTCCAAATTATAAATGTATATATTTCTAATGATTTCATAATTATTTTATTGTACAATAAGATGTTTTTTTTGTTAATTTTTCCTGAAATTATTTAAATCATAACTATATAAATAATAGAAATTTTCTTATTATTTTTTTATTTTTTTTGACATTTTTATTGCAACTACATTAATTTTACCTTATTTATGTGAGTATTGGTTTACTTGCATATGAATATGAATGTCTGTAATATACTAATTAATTTCTGTATTTGATATCATTTTTTTTTTTAATTTTAGTCAAGTATTAGATTAAATATAATTAATTTGCATTCTATACACTATGCTTGTTGTTTGTATATTAATTAATACTTTATTTATTTAAGTTGAAACATGATATTTTGAAGAAATGTTGGTATTAATATTTTTTAATGTTTTACAGTTTTAACAATGGTGTATCAATTTAATATTAATTAAATGTTGAAATGAAAATTAAGCATCGTATACATAAATAAAAGCGGGTAAGGGGATATCGCTTTGCTGTACAGTAGGTTACAAATGGGTCACTGTAATGGATGTTGTTAAATTTGAATTCAATGATATGAAATCATTATATACAAATAATGATTCTAAGCGATGATGGATGGTTGATCAGTCTATAATATTACTTAGTAATTTTGTATACTTGATGATCAAAGTACTTTATTTTACTATTTAGCATTAGTACTACAGTAAATTAAATTCATTGTGTGTATAAAATATATTATACTTTAAAAGTTTCAAGTATCCATGAATAATATTTTTAGGTAAACAAACTTATGAGGAATCTTGTATTTAATTTTCAAATCTCAGATACCCAAAGAAAAATTTTCATGAATTTCTAAGCTATTTGCAAATTTTCATGATTTTTACGTATTTAGTTGAATTTTGAAGTTCATAGAATTATAATGTGGACTTATGTTTAATTTTTTTTTTTAATTTTCACTAACAAATAATTGGAAACTTTATATCATGTTTACAAGTTTTTTAACTAAGCTTACATTTTTTTAGACATAAATCGAAATTTGTATATGTCATTAATATAATGGTTTAACAGGAGTCAAAATATTTTTAAAATTATATGGTCTATAGAAAATGTTATCACAGACATTCAGTGAAAATGTCATGAATTTATACACGTGAGAATATCAATTTTCATGTAATATAAAAGTGACAGGTTCAAGGCTGGAAGTGAAAAGCTGTAGTATTTTAGGGCTCCTAAAGAAAACCTATGTAAGTAGCTAGTGGGTGTTCTAAACTCAACAGTAGTAGTATATAACAATTATTACCATACAAATTATCTGCGCAACAAACAAATTGATTATTTAAATCATAGATAAAAAATGTTGATGAGGGTGATAATTAATACAAAGTAAAATGAATTAATAAATACAAAAGTAATTAATACAACTCATTACATATTTTAATATTATTATACAAATTAAACTTATTTTGACAACCATGGGTCAAACATCAATTTAAATCAAGGAAATCAATTTTAAACTTATTGAAGTTCATATTTAGTATAAATTAATAGTAGTGAATAATCTGTTTTCATTATTTATCAACAATAAATAATTCCATCTAGAGATCAATGAATATTCATGAAACTCATCAGTGATACTAGTGACAGTAATACAATGTCTTCATATTATGTTGGAGATTTCATTGGACTTATTGCACTGGTAAAATTAAATGATTTTAATATAATATAGAAAACGTATAAGGTATAGTTGATTATAATTAATTCACATCAAGTATAAACATATTTGTATAAGTTTAACAAATGTGATAATAGTTTACTTATTTACTACGTTTGGTACTGATTGGTCAGTTTTCTTTAGTTTTTCCAATAATGACAATGCGGGAGTCTTCATCACTGATGGTGTGGCAAACGGTTTTTTTTTAATACATCGTTTAAAATTAAATAAATTTCCAAAAGGTACATGTTGAATGATTGGAAATTTTCCCAATACCTGAAATAATAATGTATGAATGGTTAAACATTCAAATAAAAATATGCATTGTTATATTATTACCTCTTTTTTATACATTTTAATTAGACCTTCATTGATTTTATTCCAACTTTGAACACCGCTAATATTCCAAAGTTGGTTAGAATGTTCGTGAAACAATCCTTTTTTTACTTGCATTATGAAATCAATACACCCGAGGAACATATACTTCGATTTGAACTGTTGTACACATTTTTCGTCAACAAACAAATTTGGATTAAAATCTGAGTTTTCTAAAAATAATAATGAATTTAGTTTTTAAAATCTTAAATAGTATTTCAATAATATAGGTGGTATTACCGATTAGTTGTGCACTACCCCAAACAAAAGGTACAAACTGGTAATCATCTAAACTCCAAGCGCCGTGGCTTCCAGCTGGTTCCATTTGATACCTGAGTTGAAGTCTACGAACTATTTCTAAATATCTGAAAACAAGAGTCGTAGACAAATCTACAATTAACTATGTCAAAATAATAAATGAATATAATTAATTAACCTTGAAAACAGCACGTTGACTGTAGCTTTACTGTCACTTTGTTTCAATATGTCTACTTTGTATAAGCCACACAAGAACATACAAAATGACATTTCGTGTCCAGTACCATAATCAATTCGTGTTGGATTACCAAAACTGTCAACGATATAAGCAGTTAACTCAATAATGTTTTGTTGGTCGACTGATGGCAATTCCTTTGACAATATTTCGGGCAATCTCTGAAAACAAATTTTAAAATAAATCTTCACCATTAAATACAATTTTTAAATCAATTATTAATATCTAACCGTTTTTAATAAATTGTAAAATGTAGAAAAAGCTTTATTTCCAAACCTACAGCTCTCTTTCAATGGTTCCACTTCTGTAATCCAATCATCAATTGTGTTTAATACATTCAATAACCGTGAAACCTCATTTGACAGGGTCAAAGTTTTGTTCAATGGTATGGCATACACGGATTTGTTCATGGCTATTATGAATCCAATATAATCCTAAAAAAAGACAATGCAAATGTTGTTATAATAATTATATACCCCCCTGTTAGTAAATTAAATGAAGTAAGTAAATGAATGCTGTCCTCAGACTTATAAGACCAAACTCAACATTATATTATATAATATGTCCAACATTGTGAATATACATAGTTGAGCTCACATTACTAATATTCTACAATATGTAATTCTGTACTGAAATAGTTTGACAAGATAAAAATATATTTAGATATATTACTTATAAGTTACTTGAGTATTAATAATTTCTCATAAACATTTAAAGTGATCAATGTAAATTAACTAAATACAATTCTATTTCTTGGGCCACTGCACGAGTTTTCTTTTTGTGGGACACAGTATATTCGTTGTATGAAATTCAAGTAAAACAAATAAACAAATTTATATATAAAATATAATTCATAGGGCACACAAGTTGATCGTGCAATAGTATCTATTTAGACAGATCGTCACTTGACAGACGCTATGAACGACCATGGAGTAAGAGTCAATAGTATCACACGCGCAGACAAACAACCAAAATCTTTGAATGTTTGAGTTAACTAAGTTTAATCTCGACGAGCAAACTCATAATACTATCTTAAACTTACGTCGTATGCTTCTGAAGATTCCCATGCATCCATATCGCTTTCGTTTTTCACTCTTGTCTTGAACTCCTCCATACTGTCGGCCTTAATTTGAGACGAAATTCGAGTTCTGAGAGGATTGTCGCAAACGCGTAGCTCTTGTGGTCTAGTTGCAAAGCCGTATAATATTTCCGTTCAAGCGCTCGTCAAGAACCGATCGTGTAAGTCGGCAATGCCAGCGAGCTATTCAAAACCACTTGTTTTACACTATCCACTGCAAAACGTCGTAGAAATCCAAATTCTATGAAAGAACAAAATCGACAAGCATCGTGACAACTCGTAAAAACAATATTTACTTAACTAGACTAGATGATTATTTAGCGATTCAATATACTCGGTAAATAATAACTATAATTAGTAATGCGTGCCTAAGCAATTTAGAATAATATAGACATTTACTATTTATGTACCTACAGTGTTGGTTTTGACTTTTGTTATTACTATACTAAAATATTATTTATATTCTATTACAGATAAGAAAACTTGATAATGCGGCCAAGTAAGGTAGCCCGTGGTATTATCTTTTCTATGTGGTGCACTGCTGCACTGCTGCAGTCTTCTCACTCTGCTCATGAGTGCAGAGTGCAGTTGCACTATATAGTTGCAGTCTGACTGCATCATACACTGACATAGGCCTTTGTCCTTTTGCTCTGAGTAGATGGGACTCCTCCGGAGTCTAGGGGGGGGGCTAAATCATAATTTTCAGACAACCTTCGATAGTGTATAATAATATGTTTATTTTTTTAATTTTGTTTTTAACAAAATATAATTTTTTACGAATTTGGCCTTGGATGGAAGAGGTAGTGCGGCACTTAAAGCACTTCCTTAGAACTGGCCCTGCTTTTATACTTGGTATAACGCTTAGATCATGGGTATATGACCTGAGGTAGTGAGGTACCTATAAGCATTGCAAGCGACGTAAAAATGTCAGATAAAATTGAAAGAGGCAGTTAAAATTATCGATTTAGGTAGGTATACAAGTTATTTTTAGTACCTACTACCTACCTACCATTAAAATTGCAAAGTTGTTAGTTTTTATTTGGCGATTCATTTTAAACTTCCAGCTAAATTAAAGACATTTTTATTTATTTATTTATTTATTTACAGTGAAACCTCCCTTAACGGACACTTCCGTACAGCGGACGTTTGTATAATGGGTATGGGATGTTTACACTACTTCTATATAGGAATACCCCTAAATAACGGACACTTTTATGGAAATTTAAATTTAATTTCGACAATTTTTATTGCAATTATAGAATAGTAGTGGAATACCTAGCTAGCTATCTTATCTAATCGAATTACTACTATACATTATTATTTATTATACAATAAATATTATAGTTTACCTATCTTATCCATCCATTATCGCGTCGATGGAAACATTTTTCTAG
>PVMI01086287.1:0-10769 GCA_008528875.1 Aulacorthum solani
TTCTTTATTTCTAATTTAACTCTCCATCAAGATCTCAGTATTCTACCTGTTATAACTGAAGTGAAACTTTTTTACAAACGTTTTTTTGAAAAAACCAGAAAATCATTCCAACCCACTAATAAAAGAGCTACATACCTTCTCACTCCCTGAAAATCCTCAACACAAGCTCAAAAGGAAATGGTGTCATGACCATTTAAATTAAATATCCCTCCCTAATTACCCTAAACAAAACACCTAGCTATGTGCCACTAATGGGTGGCTTCTTACTCAAGAAATCCATGTTATATAACCCTTATCCTATATGCTTATTGTACAAAATTGTAAAGATTGTGTATGTGCATTTGTGAAATAAAAAAATAAAAAAATATATGTAAGTTTTTCAAACTTTTTGTGTTTTTCACTTATATTATTTATGGTTAATTTTACAAAGATAAAAATTAAAAAATAAATAGCTTATAAACATGAATTTTTTACACAAACATTAAATAAAATATGTTGAAAGTAGGAAAAAAATATGTTACATTATAAATAATAATGTTATTTTGAAGGGTATGTTAATAAGACAATAGATGTATTATTTGACAGTTTGTGGTGGTTAAATAGTGATTAGGGATGCTCGACTTACATATATAATAATTTGGTTACCTAAGAAGCCCAATTTTTATATCTGTAAAACTGTAAAATATTTCATGTTGAATAATGCCAATTTCTTTGCTTTTTTCAACGTTTAATTTTAGTTTATTTATTTATTTTTAATTTAAAAATCAAAAATCTCCTTTACAATTTTGATCTTGAGTGTTTTTACAATGAAACCACTCAGTAACTCATATTCTCAGAACACGCAAACATGTTTTTGAAGGAAATTTTTCATGTACATATTTTGATGAGATATCCTCTTAAGCAAAAATGAAGTAGGTAACCTTCATTCTAATCTAGTACATTCAGTTAAGTGTTCCTTCAATCTAATGTCAAACACTAAAAAAAACTACTCCAACACTACCGACCAAGATAAATTTTATCTTAGGCTGTACACACCAAATACACTTACTATTATAAATTGAATATGCCGTGTGCTTGTTTAAATACATTTTATTAAACTTTTTTTAATTTTTATATTGATTTATAAATTACAAAATTGTAATTTGTATTGCATAATAAAATCCATCTAATGTATCATTATTAATATTTAATTATTTAAATAATAAATTAAAATAAATTTGTTCAAGTTTTTACAGTTTGTTAAACTTACGAGGAAATCCTCCGGCTACCATCCAAAATGTATAAAACCTTTTACTTATTTCATTTTTCGGTTCAGCTGGTGGTGTAATTAAACGGTACTTACCGTTTGTTGTGTAAATCAAGTCTTTTTTAATTACATTTTTAATAAACCCTGCATTGTGTATTTTTCCAGAAATGTTTATGTTTTTTTGATCATATAGTTTACCTAAATGATTAAATAAATATGTGATATTAAAATATAAATTGTGTTAATCTAATAATTTTATGTGTACAAGTATTCAATTATTCATTAAATGATATATAATGATCGGGTTTTGTACTTAAAACGATATTATGTAACAATATTTACTAGGATTAGAAAATAATATACATATATATAGGTACTTATCATTTAATCAGTTTAAATAAAACTAACTTGACATATTATATTAAAATATTATATAAGTTTTAATTGTTTAACCTTTAGCATGGAGTACTAGTACTCTAGTATTACTGTATGCTTCATAGCTACCTACATAATTGTGGCTAAAGATTTATTTTAAATGTTAATTATTCATTCTATGATGATAAGATAAGTTGATGAACTATATCCTCTTATGTACCTACGTATAAACAACTAGCAATGGTACATAACTACATAAGGGGACATTTTTATATTAAAATGATTCAATAAAAACTACGCATAATATATTATGCATAAATGATGTGCCTATTTATTGTGTACAGTGTAGGTATACATTGTATAGGCTGAAGGTAGTAGGTACCTACTTATCCATTAATACATTTTATTTTATTATAAAACTATGATACTTCTAAAAACAAATATTTCTGTCAGAATATAAATAGGGATATAATAGGATACCACTCAACAATCATTGTAACATTTATTGTATTGATGAATGCATTTTCGATTTGCCCAACAGCCACTAAGTCTATTTTATAGTACATCAACTTTTCCTTCAAATACTTAGATCCCAATTCCCAATTCCCATTACCCAATTATATGACGCATTCACGACTTCACGTATCCCGTCATATAACTGATGACCCTACGAGGGTTCGCACTTCACCACTATCTATAGGGGCTACGATCCCTCGTATTCTTTCTATTAATATAAATATATGTATTAGTTCAATACTTATATTCACATGTGCATATATAGCTCACGGTGCACACTCCCTCGCTTTATCGATTTATAGCAGCTACTCATCAAACCTAATAACAATGAACATTTTAGATTCTGAGAGGAGCGATGAATGTATTGATTTTGCAATGATACTTTTTTATTTTTATGTACGTATAGCCGTATAGGTAGTTAGTAGGAATGCGATAAGAAGTCGAAATAATGATCATCAATTTTTAACTTACCTACTTATTTTTTTCTGATAGAAAAATGAATATAGTTGGTGCTTATGAGAGGTTAACATCGAAAATTCACAATAGCTTTCAAAGTCTCGGGAAAAAGAAACGGGGAAACTATTTTGGTACTTTTACGTTGTAAAATCTGATAAATTCTAGGAGGGAGTGCTAATCATTTTTTTCGAAGATCTTGGCAGACTTTTTAGTTTTTTTTCTATCAATATTAATAAAAAAATGTATGATGAATTAAAATTTACTATTTGAATAAATGACTATTAATCAAAATAATTGTGTTTGAGCTTGATCATGTAACTTACAGATTTTAGGTATATCATATCTACTATGTAAACCGCCTATTTACGCTCTATCACTTACCTTTAATTTCATATAAGCTGAAAGGTCCTAAATTATTTTTTTTTATAATAGTCCATGATTTTAAACACATAATGTCTTCCTCTTTTATAAAACTGATTTTGTTCGCAGAGCACTGCAATGTACTGTTATTGCCAATATTTATCTTAAATCCACAACATTCTGAAACATTAGTGCTATTTTGTTTTATAGTATATGCCTTGAATGAACCTGCATTACAATATAAATATTTAAAATACAACTATAGGTACCTATTATTAAGGTTTAGCCCCATTATATATATATACAGTTTTTTAGTTGTGTGGGATCAAAGCACTACCCTGCTCACATTGTGTTAGAAATGAAATAAGTATATAAACGACAAAAACTTTTTATTGCAAACATATACTAGGTACCTATAACGAATAACAATGTACCTTATCGTTCATATATTAGTCATTAAAATATTATACAGTCACCTTCTGAATGGTAATTTACATTTCCATAAAACATTGAGTGAATTATTTTTTTATCCATACTGCTTGAATTCGTAAACGTTTTTAATCAAATGTAGTGAGTTAATTGCTTCATACATCGGATGTAGGGTAATACCATACAGATTTAATAACAAAAACTATTGTCGAACGAGGAAGAGCCCCAATATCGACTAGTCACGTCTACTGGCCGGTGACCAAGCGATATTTATACTTTAATTGCCATAGAGTTACCTACCGAACTAGCGATCAGGTGATAAGATCAGAGGTAATAATTAAAAATATAATAATAATTTAAGTGTTATTTTAAAACAAGATCATTAACACAATATGGTAGTATCTGCAGTACATAACTATAATTTATATAGTCAGTATTCGGATGGTTTTTTCCAATAAGATTTTTTGAGTTACAGAAGCAATGGTCGTTTATATCATATAGGTACCTAATGACGACCGATGAGAGGTGACATTGCAATTTGCAGATCGTCGGGAACAGATTTTTATGTTACTATTTTGCAGTAAGTACCTCAATTGGCTATATTACTTACTACTAGTTATTATTAACTATTATTATTATTACCTATATAATATTTACAATTGTCAAGCTGTTAAAGTCACCGATCAAAAGCTATTAATAAATAAATAAAAATAGTATGTACAATACAAAATCAGCCTACACAAATGAAATCAACATTTATTTTTATTTTAAAAAGTAGGTACCTACGTCTGCCTTGAACCGTGAACCAAGATATCTTATAATTGGTTCATGCCTTGTACCTACCACGAACTACATAATATGCAAGTACCAGCTATGGACTGATGGCCGGAATTATTAGCAAATTAATTATATAAGGCAGTGCACAGAGGTGATTTAAACACGGAAACCTCTCTTTGAGTATTCCTGAACTACATTATTCAATTAAACGGCATGTAGATATTTATTCTATTTGATCTAGAAACTATATTTAACCAAATAGGTAAAAATAAAATATTTAAATATAAGCACATTTTGTATGGATATACATAGATATTGGCTGTATCGTTAATTCATCTTGTTTTAATTTGTTTCTGCAGCTTAAAACTAATTTTAAACTATTTGTATGATTCAGCCAAGAAGCTTATATATTTAGTACAAGACCGTACAAGTTGTCCTTATAGCATTTAGAAAATATGTAGGAAATACATATACACAATTTGTTTTATAGACATTAATTATTATAAAGTACAACTCAATAAAATTGATTATTTATATTATGAAAAATAAAGATTTAAATTATTTTTGTTGTGGGCAATTCAAAAAATATGATTCATAAAACGTAGGGAAATGAAACATCGCCATTAAGTACCTATATATTATAATTAACTAATTGACCATATACAATGGCTTTCCAAGTATTTAGATAAATTTTAAGCTATTTATAATGTAAATTTATTCATACGCCATTCTACGGTATTGACTTTTTAACTTAATAACAGCTATTATTTATATATTATGTATGAAATATTATTGAAATGCCTAATTATTATGTTATATTATGTCATTTATATGTTTTTAACGAAAAATTCGGAAATAAATTACTTATAGCGATATAAATATACCTAGGTATAAATGTATAGTACAATTTTCTAAAAAATATATGGTGGCCGACCGTCTTCGCTTCAAAACGTTTTCTATCGTATACAATGATCTGTCATTGAATTCAAATTTAACACACTTCCATACTACGCAACACCCAACACCTACGCAATGACGATGTACACTCCATATCGACCATATCTACTAAACAGCAAAGGTCCGTTGTTAATAATATTATATAATCTGA
Source organism: Aulacorthum solani (assembly GCA_008528875.1). Lineage (NCBI taxonomy): Eukaryota > Metazoa > Arthropoda > Insecta > Hemiptera > Aphididae > Aulacorthum > Aulacorthum solani. The sequence continues at coordinate 5,268 of PVMI01086287.1, forward strand.
AAACTGCACACTTCATTTCAATGCCACTGCACAGGTAATAGGTATAACATATATTTAAATATCGCAGAGTATAACTATATTTTACTGATCAACAATAAATTATAGCTATCTAAAAGATAACTATTTATCTCACTGATTGTTTCAAAATCAAAAATAATTATTTTAAATACAACTACGGATTTCGTTGCGTTTAAAATGTGTTTTTTAATCAGTCAAAATTACATATTATGTCATTAAAAATTAAACGATTTTTAAAATAGTATTAACTAATATAAAAAATAGTTTAAAAATGTGTTTATAAAATATTTGCTCCTTTTTAATACTATACACGATAATATTGTATACATAAATATATTTTTAACACTAAGACAATAATTTATTGCTCTATTCATTGTAAACAAAAAATATTATTACTACATAAAAGTAAAAAACAACTATAGGTAGGTAGGTAGTTCTCCTGAAATCAAAATTGCAATTTACAATCAAATATAATATTTTATTTTGGAAATTCAATTATTAAAAGAATGTATATTAAGGACAATATATACTGCGACTTCAAATGTTTCTATACCTAAGCGAAAATTAATGCGTATAAGCCGCTTTATTATCTACATAAACGTCTTTTACATCAACTCCGTCATCCTCGTCAACAAACTTAATACTCGAATCATTAATATACTCAGCCTTTTGATTATTTTTAGAAAAATACGCTTTCGGCGATGATTTTAGCGTTTTCAATGAAACACAGTCTTCGCTAACTAACGTCGATTCACTGTCAGCAGACAACCTATTACTGTATTTGCTGCTAATTTCGCAATTTTTTTTACACTTGTCGTTTTTTATATCCAAAACTGACATTTCCATACTTTCATGGTGATCCCCGGGACTTTGGTCCGATAAAGGAGGTATCCATAAGCAATAAGCCGGATCCATTCCTATGTACGACCCAGGCACGCTGTTTGTGTTTTGAACGTTGTAGTCGTAGTAATCCATTTCTAAGTCCGACACGTCGTGGCCGTGAATGCTCGAATCTGTGCTGCTAGTCAACGGGTTGTGTCTATGACTTTTTGGTCGGTCGTTCAAAGTGGACGTTGACTGGGTTATCTATGAATAAAAATAAAAAACAATACATTTTAACAACATACGTACCTAATATTGATAATGATTATAGATTTAGAACATATAGTACGAATACTAACAATTTTCCTTGAAGATAAGGACGTTTGAGATACAAATGGTGTACACTGATCTATTGTTGAAGAACACGTGACTATGTTTTCAGGTACTATTTCACTCCTAAACATATAATCATAAATATAATTTTCTATTATGATAAATATTATTTTGAAACAATTATTGAACTACCTATGTAGCAATAATGAAATAAAAAAAGTAATTAGGTATGCAATTTACCCAGTCACAGAATTCGTTTCTCCTTCGACCACATCATCTTGGTTTTCATCAGTATCTAAAATTTCTATTATTGGTGGTACATGTGATTGTAAAGTTGTAGTTGATGCAGTATAATCATTATCGTTTAACATACTGCAAGTTGAACCCACTAAAAAAAACATTTATATTATGTGACCAAAAATATTTTTTTAATTTATTCGCTTACTGTTAGAATGTTTATCCATTGTAGTAATAGCTTTATGGTATTTGTGTTTACGTTCAGCGAATTGTACGGAAAAGCACATACAAGTAACCAGCAAAAATAACAAAATTGCAGAAATTGTAGCTAAAAACGAATCGATATCTGATATTAAATAAATAAATTTGTTATTAAATTCTACGTGGCTTGAATTTGGCAAAGACCAGTTATTGGCTCCTGTGAAGACAAATATATATATTTATAAAAAACATTTTGATATAAAAATAATATTTCGTGTAGTAAACAGTTTTTTTAAAACTAACCAATGCGATTAATTTGAGCGAAAAATCCTCCGAAGCAATCGCCATTTGATAGTACAGTAGAACTTGAAAAGAATTCCACCAATAGGTTTGACCCAGTCGACATAATAGGATTTGTAGAATCTGGAGTACCTTCTAAATTTGCTAAAAGGTTAGAAGCGGTTGAGTCACCATCACGAAGTTTAATCCATTGGTTCGAGCATGATAAAAACAGTCGGATGAAATCAAATTGTATAGTAGTTTTATCTTCAGCCTAAACGTAATATATTGATAGTTTAGTAGGTATAGATATAAGATACAAAAAGTCAATGTACAAAATATTCAAATATTCAAACACTATATACCGTCGGTACATATAGAATACAATATAATTGAGTAAATAATTCTTAAAATATCAAAAAACTGTTACTAGAAATCTCCCCATGGGAAATTTCAATATTCTTATTCAAGCACAATAAAAATGTTATTGTATACTAGTTCAACGATATTGAAATTTAAAACATGTAATATCAATCATACTTTTATCAACCAAAACGATCGTCCTGGACATCCCTTCGTCGTGGCAGATAATGTCCGAGTAGCTTTGGACATGTGAATAACGCACCCACATCGACATTCAGCACCCAGTTCATCACTAACATGCGTGGGCAAAAACCCCGTAGTTGAGGTGTTATTGTATTTTTGAATTTGTTGTTCAATTTTTCCACATTCATTGCCAGACATTTGTTTTTCACCACATGGTTCGGTTTGTAACGATGAACCCTACATGATCAATATTTAATATTTCAATCGATATTATTTTAAATGTAGGTACCTACTGCAGTTTAATGATATTTACATATGCGATACGTATTATGTATGCAACAAAGATTATTATAGTAATTTTTATAATTTATTGGGTCAACATAATAAACACTCGATTATAAGTAAAATGGGTATAATATTATGTAAAACCCAGCAGCTTTACAAGTATTTATCTATTTACGGAAATATGGGATACCGAATAAGCTACATATCTGAGTAGACGTAGTAAATTTATATTTTTGTAGGGTTCCATTAAAGTTATAATTATTTAATAAAAATTATCGGTATAATATATAGCCATATAGTCATAAGTGTACTCACGATTCATACATAACATACATTATCATAGAAAATTAAACTTAAATGTGTCATCTATCAGTTCATCATAAACCTAAGTGCTTTTTCTATTCCTACCTGACAAAATTTAGCTCCATATTTCGGGGGAGGCGAGTCACAAGTCCTGTATCTATTTCTAGTTCCTCCATAACACGTAGTCGAACACGGCGACCAATCACTCCATTTACTCCATTGTCCGGAGTCGTCTTCTACGTAAATCAATCACATGTTTAAATATTTTATTCGATTAATTAAAATTTCATTAATAATTTATTATATTATGCACGATTAATAATCATTATTACTGCATACCAGTGATTGGTAATGTCGGCACACAGTTGGTTTTGATGTTTGTATATGCTCTGTTTATAGCTTGATTAACATAGACAAAACAGTATTCAATATATTTTTCCGAAAACAAATCGCAATCAAAGTAAACATTATGACGTCCTTTAACTATTCGATGCTCGGATACGTAATGCAATCTTGTCGGTGGTAACAGTGTAGATACATCCTCCCGTTGCCGACCGAACAGTCTGATCTGTAAAAATTTGAATACATTTAAATATTTTAATATTAAATACCTACTAACATTTTACGAATAAAAGTTGAAGATACTAGTAGCAAAATAATAGTAAGTTTTAAAGTTACTCCTAGGTATACAGGTACAATATTTTTAGAACCTATAGAAAATGTAGATAGTAGTGGTAACTTATACAAATAAAACAGAATAACTATTATTGCGATATATAAACAAGTTTTTCATGAAATTTTTAACTTCAATCTGTTTTGAATAACGTTTATTTGAAAGTTAAAATACATTTACAATGCCGTATAAATAAAGTACACAGACTTGGAAGATTTTCAGAAGATTTTAACTTTTAAGAGAGCATTTACAACTGCAAGTCTATACAATTTATTTAGTTTGTTCGTGTGGGAAAAAACTTTTAAGTATAGGTATGCTAAAAATAAATACACGACTTCTTTAATTGTATACACTAGAGAACGGATTAAATTTATTACTTTGTCTGAAGTTGGCAAGATACACGACGGGTACTGAAACATCACGGGAACACCACCACCGTAGTTATCACAAGGGAATATCGATTTGCCGTGTACGTTCAAGGTAAATTTATTGCTCGGGACAACCTTATTTTAAAGCAAAACAAAATTAATTAAACACATAATATTATGGTTATCAAGACTCGAGATATTGTTTTACTCAAATGCCCACCTCTAACTGCCCGTCCATGACGTGAGTGAAGGCCGTTTGACGTTCGGGTGGCCTCAACACCGCCGTGTAAAAACCGGCGATACCGAAAACATCGCATTTTATGAATATTTTTCTGAATCTGGGGTAACCGCGAATTTGTTCGGAATGAACGATCTGCAACAGAAAAACAAAATGCTCGTATATATATATACACATCTGTTTTACGTAGGTACATGTGCGTGGTCAAATTATTTAAGCCGATCAATACATGATATCACACATGCACACATACCAAATGTTCCATGGAACCGCGGGACGACTCTCTAGAGACGTTTTTGCATGCATTGGCAGATAGACCACAGTACATCAAGTCGAGCCACAGCATGGGCACAGCAGACCCGACGGCAGGTTCGCATTGAGGCCCTTCGAATTTCATTACGATTACGACTTGTTGCCACGGATCTGGGTACGTAGTAATCCGTTTTGGTTCAAACGATAAACTAGCCTGAGGCCATCGGACGTCGAATTCGACCGTTTGTCCGTCCTATAATTATTTATTCATATTAAAATGAAACACATTTTTTTTTTAGTTAAACAATAATATTATTGAACATTAGTCACCACCTATAGACAGCTAGTACAAGTCTGGACCTTTAGGCAATGGAGGGGGGCAAAGGAATCTTAATTTAAAACTCAATCCTAAGGAAAATATAATTTTAAAAAAAATCAAGATTTGGGGAATAACTTAGCTTAAATTACAAGTTACTGTAACGAAATTACTTTTTAAGTAATTTTATGGTAATTTAAGTTACTTTTTGTAGTTAAATATTACTAAATTACTCGCATTACTTTATTTTGGCTTAATGCATTTTTAGAACTTATTGATAATATGTGTAAATATTAAAGTATAACATACAAGTATAATTTATAAGTAAAAATGTCTAAACTCCGAATAGTGTTTAAAATAAAGATTAATGTGTTTGAAATGAGTATCTGTTAATAATTTCATATTTTTGATTGTCATTATGTAGTTCAAGTAAATTGTAGTATTGACAACGTGGTCATTAAACCCTAGTTACATTTTTGAAAAAAAAAAGTAAATTCTATTGTAATTAAGTTACATTTCAGGGGGGGGGGGGGGGGGGGGCGGGGGGGGGGGGGGGGGGGGCGGGGGGGGGGAGGGGGGGCGGGGGGGGGCGGGCGGGGGTCGTAGGGAGTGTGGGGGTCGGAGGGTGAGG
>PVMI01086291.1:0-10898 GCA_008528875.1 Aulacorthum solani
TACAAACTATTGTTTTTAATTCTGAAATTTGTAAGAAGGCCATAGACCCCTGATTTAGAGATTTGGATTTTTAAAGACAAATATCTTTATAATAATTAATAATTATTGTTTTGTATACAATCACGCTTCCAACTATAAAATAATGTTTATAAAATTGTTTTTCTTACTGTGTGTTTATAGAGTTTTGCCAGTGTTATGTCAGACGCCTCTTTGATCACCAGGATGGGTGTTAATCTACTTATTCGCCAGACGAAATCCAAACCTTTTATCAGACAAACGGCTAAGGAGTTCATGTTTGGTTACGAAAGTCCATTAGTGACTATTGGCAACAAGTTCTTGCCGTCTTGGATTGCATTTGATAAGCTGGGCCTTATAGACAGAGTGAGTTTTAATATAATGTTCTGTATAAAAAAAAGGTTTATCGAGAATAAAAACTCAAAAGACTCAAAAGACTAAAAGTATCACATTGACATTGAGATCAATAACTGAAAAAATAATGATTCTAAAACTAATTTAAAAGGTGCAATTATTTTAATTATTATTTTAATTTTTAATTATTGTTTTAAACTTAGGTATATAATTACTATGTATATATGTATTATATACATATGCGTATAAATAAGTAGTAATATTAGTATTCATCACTCATGACGTATCAAACTGGTTGTAAATGACTTTTATAGTTTTATGTTAAGTAGTAAAATGTATTATTATTATCGTTGATACCACTCATGGGTTTTTTTAGTTACATACATATATATTTTATAATTTTTTCATACATTTTGCCTGCAATTAGTTAAACTTATAATATTGTAATAAATAATAATACATTAATAAATAAATAAAAAATTGAAAGGAAGTAGCTGCATAGCCTATTTCTATTTGTTAACGCTTTGAGACGTACTTAATCATCTTTTTTGGTGTCGTAGGCGAGTCTTTATTAATGTTATTACTTATTGGTTAGGAATATTGTAAAATTCAGATGATAATTTAAAAAAATCTTTTCCTGATACTGGCACAATTTATGTTTTTACGAATTATATTTCTTAAACTGAATAAATACATAAATTACTTGTTGCATTTAGGCAGTTTTCCATTTCTTCGACACAAAATTATAAATATATTATACATTTCGTTTTGGCTTTAACTTAGTAAAATTACTATAGTATTATATAGAGTGAGTATTTAACCAAAAACGTTAATCTTGAAGAGTATTAAAACTTTTTAAAATATTTCTTTTCATATAATTTGAATTTGAATTTGAATTTTTTACCGAGCAATGTTTTTGAAAAAACATAATTTTCTATTTTTCATCAATATTATTTATTTATTTTTATTTTTTTTAATGACAAAATACATTTTTATTTTATATAATAAAGCACAATATTCGTCTAAAATTTGTTATATAGGTGTACAATTTGGATTTCGAACTATTAGTATTTAGTAATAACTTATAAGTTTAAGACAAACACTCCGCTTATGAAGGAGTAGTGGATCGACACTAAGACTTTAGATACTTATGGTTTATGACCAATCATTAATTAACCACTTAATTTTTAGAAATTAAAATTTTACATATTATTGAAATACTCAAAAAAGTACTCCCTTGGAGTATGAAATTAAAAAAGTATGGCGCATTCTTTCAAATAAGTGAAAAATATTTAAGAATAATAATGATAATAAATATAATTTTTTTGAAAAATAATACAATACCTATTGCCATTAAAATAGTCTAAATGTCTAATCATATAAGTTATAATTTTTTTTTCGAAATTATGAGTAAATACACTAAAATGAATCACTCTGTATAATCAATGTTCAAATTCAAGGAGTGCTAAAACGAAACCTGTTACGCGTAGCTGAAAATTGCATAATTCTTTGTTTTTATGTCTTTTCAACTGTGTGGTCGGACGTTTCTTCGCCTCTTCCAAATAATTATAAACATACGGCATACCTACGTGTGTATTATAACTCGTGTACACGTGCACTGTAGGGCACATTTATGTAGTCTAATCGCCATGACCGTGTGGTAGATACCACATAGAAAATTTTATCAGAAGTTCGTATTAGCCAAATTGTGTGGTTTAAAAATTATACATAAATCATGCTTATTGTAGTGCACGTGTAATAATACTAGAGTTAGTACACCCAGAATATAATGAACTATGATTAGATCTCACAAAGAATCCTGGTTATTGTTCGCTGCACAGTTGGCCTCGATTTGTTAAAACATGATTATTACTCATAATTCATAACAAATCTCCGAGTTATACCAAAAACATTATTTTTAATTTAATTGTGTGTTAAAGGAAAAAATACACAAGCTGTACTAAGCGTTGATATTATAGGACGTATATTATTATTATACCTACTTGCGCACCGAATTTTACTTCGATATTATACATAATTATTAACTTCGTATGAACATAATATAATACTTCACTATTAAAAATTGATTATGCAAATAATGTTTATTTTTTGTGAATGCAAATGCGGTATTGGACAGATGGTAAACAAAATGGGTAAGTGTGTATTAATATGTTGCTCGTGAGCAAAAACCGGCAATCATGATTTGTTCTTAAGATTTCCTACAATTATAAATAAAATTGATAGGATTTCAATAAGAAAAGTATATAGAAAAATACACAAATTAAAGTAAAAATTAAATATTTTTAGCAATTCTGCTGTATACATTAATATACCCCCGTTATGTTGTATACGGATGAAAATGGTAGAGTAGGTACAATATACCTATACATATTTTAAGAAATTCTAAAGTTTAGAGGAGTTTTAAATTATTATGTATAATAAATATTATTATTATAAGTGTAATCATTAATATTAGTGTAGAAAATTTGCTAGTTCCCTGTCACGGTAAAACAAAAAATATCCCCAAGCATTCGTACAATTATAATATATACCTACCCACGGGATGAACATAATTAAATACATGGTCACATTAAACAACATTTCAACACTTCATATAAAACTTATTGTGCTGGAAAATAATAATATTTTATAAAGACGACAGTTGTCGGCTTAGTCCGTTTTACCAATAAAAACTCAAACTAATCTAAATCTGTCATCTGATATACGAGTCACTGCACCTACCTACTTATGCATTTTAAATTATTTTTAATTCCAATAGGTACTTCCTAGTTGCGAAAATAAATAATAATAATAACGACTACACACATCAGTAGGCACCCACGGTGAGTCTCGATAAATAAAAAATCAAATCCGTGATGAACTACGAACACGGTGAACTACATTTTAATATATTATGCAGTTTGACTAGTTAGTTCATTATGGTAATATTAAGTGTGTATTATTGTAATCTGTCGGTGGGTGACCATTGCGATACAATGAACACAAATCATAAAAAGAAACATATAATATACTTGTAAAGTATTTAAGTATTTGGCAAGTTTTCCGGTTAGCAAATCACTGGTTTAAAGTTGTTCGGTATTGTGTATTTGTGTTGTTTAGGGTAAACACTTAACGATATCGTCATACCTATTTATTTTTGTTTCGAATCAGTAGTGCTGTGGGAAATGAGATTGAAGAATGGGTTTATTATACATCGTCGGTATAATGTAGGTATAACTCATATTAAATGTCATTTTTTCACAATAAAAGAGTAAAACTGCTGGTTTATTATGTCAATATTTATTTTACTTGAATAAAAATAAAATGTTTAACTCTAAATCATAGTTGTCTATTCATACAACTGTACTTAACAGGAAATTAGGACGACCGTTGCTTGTAAGACGTGGTGTTTTATTTTAATGTGTCGCTATACGATTTGTTCACTCGATTGCTTTTTAGATTTCTATATGAAGTATATTAAATTATTATATCCCTTCCCTCTTTTCCATCTGTATGTACTTACGAGTCCTAACCATGCATGTTGGGATAATTCAGCCATAGGTTTTTTAATATTTTTACATATTGGACATACACGTTCATGTGATTATTATTATTATTATTATTATTATTATTTAATGGTAATGATAAAGTTTATTTTTTAATGAATATTGAAATACTATCTGATAATAGTAAATACCTACACTTAAATTGATTAAATATATGGGACCGTTGAACATATTATGACGACCTATTCACTACCATTGTAATATTATAGGTACCTATTTTGATTTCTAATTACTACTCGTATTTTAATTTTGATTAGGTTCCTAATCATACTATAATTATTTCTTCTATTACGCCATTACGTATGTACTCTGTACTCTAAGAACTGCTGAAAACTCGAACAGTGAGTTTTTCTTGACTTAATACCTAGAAGTCCGTAATCGGTTTCAACTTAATTCGTTGGTGCGGCCTAAATATTGACATTAACACTGTTGTCTAATACGTATAATAAAATATGAAAAGAATAAATGTCCGAGTATAATAAAATATAATATTTTGTTGCACACGGACGTTTATTCTTTTCATTTCTTTTTTCTTTTGGCGGACACTTGAAGTGATCGTTATTCATATTTTGTATCATTGCAGATGTACGACTTCACCGGCGACAGCGCAACAATATACACAGGCTCAAGCGACGTGTCCAAGTCCGGGACCATTGACAACTACAACAAAAGACCATATCTGCCTCAATGGCCAGCTGCCCCTTGCAACATTGTGTCGGGTGCTTCGGATGGTACCAAGTTTCCATCAGTGACAGACGATGGCCCACAAATGATGTTCTTCAGGAAGTCTCTGTGTAGGGCAATTCCGATGGTACGTATTACTACAAAAGAACGAACTACACGTTGCGTTTGATTTCCCGGGGACACAAAAGTTTTTTTTTTTAAAGATAAACATCGTTTGATGAAACTCGTTTTGCCGCAGCAACAACCACTCGGGCTATAACTCAAGTCAAGAAACTAAATGTTCATCATAAAAAATTGTTTAATTTTTTCTAAACTTTAATTAAATTTTTTTTATAACGAAAGCATCTCTTTGTGCTTCTTTATCTATACCTTCTGAGTACTGAGTATTTAAAATTGTTTTCCTTTGTAATTACGCAATAACCAGCAAACATGTTTCCTACATGGTCCCACTTCTCAATTATTTTCAATGAGTATTCAATTTTTTCTAATAAAATATTTTCAATAAAATGTATTAACCGCTTAAGAAGTTGTTGTTTGTCCTCGTCTTAACAAAACCATTTGCACTGATATATTGTGAATTCAACGTTGTGGAGTATTCTTTTAGTTTCGACGAATCGATAAAATAAACACGAATAACAATCATGTTTATTTTTTGCGGTCGGTTTTAGGTAAGAACGAGTGAACTGTTTTTACACAGTGGTTTGCCAGTGAACAAGTTTACTTTCGAAAACGGATCATTCGACAACGGTGCCGAAAACCCGGCTAATAAGTGTTTTTGCCGTAAAAATAAATGTTTGAAACCAGGACTGATCGATGTCACTGACTGTTATTATGGTAAGATTTTTGACTACCATACAATACTATGTCCGAATACTTAACTGTTTCTATAATATTATCATGATACTGCAGCGATGTATAATAATGTATTTTAAGGACAACAAGCGTACTGTGTTTTAACCTTATAAGCAGCTTTTTAAAATTTAATCTATTTTGGTTTTGTTTTAAGGTTTTCCTATCGCATTATCTTACCCTCACTTTTACAAATCCGATCAATCGATAATAGACGCCATCGAAGGAATGAATCCTGATCAACAACGGCATGAAACCTATTTTTACATCAACCAGGTAAGATGATAATTATTATCAATAAATAAGTACCCATAGTAATATATAGCATTGATCATATTCCACATTGTTGTTTTGCGTTTTCCAGAGATCGAAAATCAAAAACGTAATTCCTATTTATTGTATAATTGTGTATCTATTGTTTGTGTTTATATAGGAAACGGGTTTGCCCACACAACTGTACGTCAGAATGCAAATTAACATCGCTCTAGGTGACATATCGGACATGGCAAACACGGAACATTGCAGCAACTTGGTTATACCATTAGTTTGGACAGAGATTGTAAGTACATGTCCATTTATTTAGTTTATAATACTATTTTGTCACTATTTATAATAACTATGTATAATAATGAGACGACGTATAATGTAATAATAATATAACAACATAAAATAGTATAAACAAACATATAATTTTCATGAAGTACTAAATAATAAACAGAAATAATTCATAAGGACCTTTCACAATAAAAATAAAAAATAAAAATAATATTGCAATATAAGACGAACAATATAAAATATTACATTTTGATTTAATCTGTTGAAAATTGAAATAAATGATTACTTTTAATAGTTGCACAGTTATTATGTTAAATTTGATTTGTTATAAAAATAATGAGCACTGATAATTGGTTAAGGCTATCTTGATGACGCTAATGAGGTTGACTCACATAATTTTCCTGAAATATTAATAAATGGAAAGTTTGATTAACATAACACTGAAAATAAGTCAATGTAGTACAAAAAAAATATTTTTTTCCAAATAAAACCCACCCTTAAGTACTTGCCGGATAATCTTTTTGTTGACAATTTTGAAATATTGAACATCAAACAAACAGTTTTTGAGCTTTTAATATCATGCATAATAAATGCGTAATATATTGATTAGAGGATACAAATTATAAAGTGGCGAGCATACTTGCTAAATTATATTATTAAGTATAATATTGGAATAATAGGTCACCAATTAAATATATTTTATATAACTCTTTATCAAAAATCTAAATTAATTTATATAGTCTATAATAATTAGTACACTTATTGGAATAATTTTTATGTTGAAAATAAAACCTTTGAAACTGGTGCAACAATACAAATTAAAACCTGGTACGATAAAAATGTTGTAAAAAAAATTTGTTCTTTGGTAATAAATTAGATAAGTATAGATACTTGTAAAAAAATACAATGCAACCTTCAAATTGTTATACATAACGTTTGATTTTTAAATTAATAATTCCACACTGTACCCATGCATTATAAAAGTGTATATTATAAACATACATACACCGAGAAATATATAATATTCATAATGTGATTTGCCTTCAAAAGACACTAAATAAAAGGGGTCAACAAAAAAAAACAATCAGTATGTATAACATTTATTTGGGATAACCTTCACTTTTCATCACTTTATTTTTTATAAGGTAAGGGATATTTGAACATTTTTACTCAATTGCTTAAAATAAAAAACTGCGTTCTAAATCATACGTACTTTTAAAACATAGTGTACTCAACTAAACAAAACCCGACAAAAAAGTATTGAACGCAAGATCAGATTTTCAACTTGCTCTTTTTTGGTGAAACTCTCTAAGTATAGAATAAAATTTGTATTCAATCAATGGTACTATATGTATAATATTTAGACATTTATGTCACTATTTTAAAGCAATATTTCTGTTCACTCTTGCACTAATGTGAAATACCGACCAGCTTAAAGGACTGTAAACGTCCAAAATGGGTTTTTAACTATAATTTCACTTGATTTACAAACAATCGGGCAAGAATCCAAGTTAGGAAACTAAATTTTCATCAAAAAAAGAGAACAACATTGACAGTGTAATTTATGCTTTTTTAATTTTCTCAAAATTAATCCTGAAAAATTAAAAGTTAAAATCAATATTGCAGTCAAAGTTTCCTTCTTTTTATAATTCTAGTTTTAGTTGTATAGCATGTTCAATAGATAATAAGTAATTTGTGTATAATATAAAAACATAATATTATTTTAACATTGCGTATTTTATTTCACAAAATGGATATAACTCTAAAATATGATATGTGGATAATAACTAATGTTGTGGTGAAACGTCTAAAAAAAAAATATATACATACATTTCTAAAACAATGGTCTTGTGATGTGTTTCAGGGATTTGAAAAGCTGCCCGATCACATGTTGAACAAGTTCTTCGTGTACCTTCGGGTGGGCCCGGTCTTGTTCGTCGCCCTCAAGTACACTCTGCTGGTCGGCGGAGTGGCGTTCGTCGCGCTCACTGTGTTAGCGTTCCTGTTCATACCCGTCGACGACGAGCTGAGGTACCGTAACTCGTCGGCGTGGCGCCGGGAGAGCCAGACGCTGACATCGCGGGACTCGACGCCGACGATACGCGTGCCGATACCCGCGGCCGCTGTGGCCGGCAAGGAGATGAACACTTACTACAACTCGCTGTTGGACGGGGACGGCGCGGCCGCGGCCCGGCTCAACGACGACCTTTGCGACAGGCTGGACGTGGTGCACGAGGTGAGGTCGCTCAGGAGCAGTTGCACCGGGTCGGAGTACGAAGACGACGACGGCGGCGACGAAGACGGCCGAATCGTCTGACCGACCGGACACCAACAACATTGTTATTTATAATAAGACCCGGTGACGCAACAACATTTTGTCGGCTCGACATGTGTGATAATATTATATTGTACTTACAGCCATTTTATTATATGTTATTATCATCGTCGAGCTGTATGATATATATAATATATATAATATCATGTACCCATGCATATTATGTAATTCTGTATATAATATTTAACCTCAATGCCATTCGAAGAGAAAAATCAAAAAATTCGATTTAATTTCTATTCCATCACGTTTCCACGATTGCCATTCCTCGTTTTTAAACCGTAATAATATTATATATTATTATATAAGTGCATGTTTATTCATAAACTTATGTTACAATATAATATGGTAATATATTATTATATCGATGCAAAAATGTGATAACCTAGACCTAAGTTATTTAAATGTGATTTTTATATTATATTATATTTTAAATTATACACTGTTTACGCACTTTTCGGTGTCGGCCCTTATACGAACGGTCTAATATATTATTATAATTTATAAAGAATACACGCTCGTTTGTGATCGATCGTAAATTTCTTAGAATCACCCAGATAAAAAATTATACGACCGTTGTATTTTTGTTTTTTTTTAATCACTCCGTTGAGCCTACAAACCGTTTGGCGTTCCTCGGAAATCCTATGGATGTATTCTTTTATAGGTTTGGCCATTAACTTACCTATTAATGTGGAAATAACTAACTCCTACCTTAAATTAATATAATATTATATCCAAACAACAGTTGTACACTTATACCTATAGCACAGTGGCGGGTTCACCGAATAATATACATCGATCGAAAATTATTTTATCATCATTGGAATCAACCTAAAATAGCACTACTGATTTTATATTCCGGTAATACATATTAATTTACCACAAATCAAACAAAAAATATACTTATCGATTGCATTTGCCCATAAGATCACAATTTTTTTTATATAAAATATGAATAGTAATATATTTGACATTTGTTTTGTATACTCATATATGGAAAAATTATATAATATTATAATTTTTTTTTTTGGCTGAAAAGTCAAATAAAAATATTCTATAGCACTAATTTTATTTTAACGTTTAGTTTAATGTTAAAGTATACCTATATACTGGCCAAGCCATATTGAAATGTATCTTTAAGGCTGTCATTAGTACCTAAGTGTTGTATATTAGATTTACTTGTATTTGTCCAAAATAAATATACCTAAATGGAGAAAAGTGTTCTTCCGATTGAAATTCTATAATTTTTTTATATTGTCTAACCTATATGTAATATGCACCTACTTGCACAGTTGGCACTTAATCATTGATTTATTTACATTAATGACTTGGAAACTTGAAAGTTAAAATGCATTAAATTTTAAAGTGTCCCGTGAGAAAAATGTGTTTTTTATGATCACTATGTCTATGTCCATAAACTATTTCCATACATACCAAGCCAATCGATTAAACAAAGTCGGGGTATCGAATAGATGCGTTGAGCCTGTATCCTTTAAGACACATAAGTAAAAAACCAGAATCCGAATGGACTAATGGAGGCGAGAGACGCGACTAGTATTTTATCCATTTTATTATAATATAAATTAATAGATGTTTCCTAGTTTTCTCCGTGCTGTTGTTAGCAGAATACCTGTTGCCGCCACGTGCCATAATTACAAAGTAGTCTTGCCTATTTGGGTGAATCATGATATGCAATAAAATATTTTAATAGATAGGTACATGCTTTTCTTCGAAGAAACTCATTCAATTAAGATAATATAGCCTATTCTGTCGTTATTATCACTATAATATATATTTACCCATATAATAACATTAAAGAATCAAATAAAATAATGTCAAAAATATAGTTCATAAAACGGATTAATTTAAACGATATATTATCGTTTATAAAAAAATATCATCTTATTATAGGTAAATAAAAATAAATAATTTTGTATTAACACATATAATTTCAAAAATTTCGATTTTCAAATATTTCAAAGCAAAATTGACAAGTGAAATATTACATACCCATAACCATAACCCAAGTTAAAAGAATAAATAGTATTTTTAGTATCTATAGTTTATTGTTTTTTTTATTTAATAATTAGGCAGCAGGTATCCAGATACAGTGGCAAAAATGGGTAAATAACTGAGTGGACAAAATAGTACTTATTTCCCAAAATCGAAACCTTAACATAATTATTTATTTTTAAAGGACCTGAAAATGACCTGTTTTTTTGCTCAAAGCCAAAAGCCATACAAGAAAAACTCTCACGCCTTGTAAAACTATTCGATTTTGATTTTTTTTTTTTTTTTTAAAGATAAGCACTTCTTACAGGGCGTATTGGGCTTGGATTTTCGAAAAAATATATCTAAACAATATGATAGGATTATGAATACGACCAATTTTCACAAGCTTTTGTTATTTTTATTATGTTTAATTTAAATAACAAAATTGAAAATCAAACATAATATGTTGTAAATACATGAATTTAAATTTTAACTTTAGTTTTTTGTGTAACTCTTCAAACAATTACCACAGACACATGAAATTAATGTTT
>PVMI01086326.1:0-11609 GCA_008528875.1 Aulacorthum solani
GTGACACTGGTCGAAAAGGGGAACATTCACATTTAGGCAAATACTTTAAAATTATAATACCGGAAGGCCAGTGTTAATTTACTAGTGTCATAAATCAGCCCCCCTCCTAAAAATAAACCAGTGTTTTTCAAAAGTTCTACAACTGGTACAGCAATATTAGCACTAGAAATAGAAGGCTTGATTTTTTTAAAAAATAAATTGATGATAAAAAAAAAAATTTAAGTTATTCTAAAGATACCAATTTTCTTAACAAATTTCCTAATAACAAGAACCATAAAAAAGTGTAAGTATTGTATATTTATTAACAATTATGGTTATACTTATTAGTGAGAAGTAGAGAATATCAATTAATTGTCCACCAAATAATGCTCTGCCTTGTCATTTTAAAGAATTTTACTTGAATCGGACACCCTCGTTTGTTACAGTAAAAATGGTACTCACCTCCACTGATTAAGCTTATAGTAATAATAATAATAATAATATAATATTGCATAATCAATTATGATAGCCATTTCAATAACGGTTGTGCTCACGTCTCACATTTTGCGCATTGCATCTGTGCATATAATTACGACATGGATATTATCGCTCCATTATAGAAAACAAGAAAAACTAGGTACATTTAAAATAGATGTTGAATATTTTGACGTAACAAAATATATTATAGAAATGCTCTTGAATTGAGTATAAATAATTTTAAACAAAAACACTATTATATTTATTCAATAAAAGATAATATAATATAACATTACCTAACATTATAAACATATAAACATTATAAACATTAAAATATATAAGTTGTAAATATTATTATTAATATTCATTAACACTTTGATAACATTATTATTATTTATTAGCTTTATAGTTAAAATAAACAGCTTTGTTATTATAATATAAATACCTAGTCAGATAATATTATTTCAAACTAATTATCTGTAAATAACAAGGCGGAGCAAGTTAACGATTGTTCTAAACTAAAGTTATGTTAATATAAGAATAATATATGGCAATATTTTATAAATAGGAAATATTATAATACTATTCGGGCAAAGTAATAGCCTACCTACTTAGTTTTTCGCGTTCACCAGCTAGGGCATAGGGTAATCGTCATTCGTAAATTCATATAAAACATTAATAATACCCAGTATCATATAACTCGTGTTTTTTATTATACTACTTTTATGACTATTAAGCATTTTATTTACGTTTTTAATATATCAATAGAAATTAATCATTAATCACAAACCAATTTGAATCACACGTAATTCTACATTTCCTGTATATTATTTTTGGACATTTCTATAAACTAACTCTGTTACTAGTTAATATACAACTAAAAATTTAATTTAATTTTAATAGATCTATACAAAATTAACTCGAAGTTAACACGTTATATATGTTAAAAATGTGAGTAATCAAGTTAAAAATTAGTTTTAAAAAAAGTAACTAGTTATTTAACTTAGTTGATATTAGCTTAACGTTTTAACTTAATTTTAATTTTTAACTCGTTAATGCCCAGCCTTGGTAAATAAAATATTTTATAAATATAAAAATAATTATTGCTTATTATTAGGGTTCGGGACTTGTATTGCATTTGAATGTTTTTTGTGTTTGTTGTCGAATATTCCATGTAAGATATAAATTTGTGAAATGGTGAAATTAAATACAAACAAGTTTGAACTCCGTATTTATTTATTTTATTTTTAACAATTATGATTTCCTATAATACTGTAAAGTATAAGTCTATATTTTCATATAGGAATAAAATATATACCGTTTTCTACCATTTGTTCCCCTATAATTTCATCAAATTTTAAAGCATTTTTTAAACATTTTTTTGCATATAATAAGTCCCGAACCTAGGTAGTACCTACCTATAATATACGTAAGTTAAATTTTTGGACGAATCAATAAATTCAACAATAAATATAAGGTAATAGTGGTCATTGATCTTTAGAGCAATATTCCAATCAAAAATGGTATTTTGTTAATCAAAAAACCCACGCATCCTTCTATTGCGTATCGTATTATAATTATAATATATTTATATATGCATTATATATTATGTATGTATAGTGTATATTAAATTAAAATGTAATAATTGTGGTGTATATTATGTCACACAATTTTTATTATAATAATAACGTCTAGAAATAACTAAACATTTAAGAAAATAATTATGAAGTGTGGGTATTAACTATTAACTCAGTTTTAGTATTTGTACACTGAAATAGTAGGCAATACATACATTTAAAAGATATGTACATTATCGTGTCGTGATAAAAGTTTGATGATAATTTAATATTTATCCATGTGCCCAAGTAGGTACCTATTACCTAATATTGTGTAAAAAGTAAAAACCATACATTATTTTATAAAATGCCCAAAAGAAATACCTAACCCGTTTTATGAAGTGGAGGAAAATAATCATCCGCATATCGTGTAAAAGTTGTGTTCTTCACTATCTTACTAGATGGATATTATAATATTATATAATTTTATATACCCATGCAAATACGATAATGGGGATGGGCCATAACGAATTTTATTTTTTGCATGTTATTATAAAAATTGTCTTACGCCTTCAATTTATGTTTTTCTGGTGTGCTTGCAGATGCCGCACGAGTCCACTGTGGCACACGAACACGAACAGAGACTGAGCAAAGAAGACAACGCGGCGGCGGCAGCAGCGGCGGCGGCGACGTTGAAGTCTGTTAGCGAAACGGTGCTAAACGCCAGTAAAAACGTTGTTTCGACTACGACTGTGGATGAGGCGAGTTTGAAATCTTTTACTGCGTATTCCCGCCTTTCCCTATCACTAGCGACTAGCGTAACTGCGAGGCAGAGCTTTCTAACTCGAATTATCCGGAACACCCCTAAAACCCCTTTACAAATCTAACATTCAAAACCCTTCAATTCCGCCGGATCACAATAAATTTAATATTTTTTATGTAATTTGTAGCCCGGCTGTATTTTATACATACCCACATAAATTGAGGCCTGGGTAAAAAAACTCTAACGAAATTCTGTAAAAAATTATATAGGTTATATTAGGACTAGTTTTCATAGCTATAAGTCGCATAAATAGAGTCAAAATAGTTTGAACATATTAGGAAAATACAATATAAGTATTTGTTGACTTAAGTGTCTATGCTTATTAGTTTTTGGGTGAAACCAAAAAAATAAAATTGATTTTTCGAAAATTGGTTTAGTGTATACAATTTTTTTCACTTTTTTTTTGCTTTGGGAAACGCCACAACAGGTCTCACTCGCTGCATTTAATGTTTCATTGTAAATACAAAAGATTAATTTGCTCAGAATCTGAAATGAATAATTAATAGTAACTGGTAAACATTTGTATGAATGTGATGATGATTCTTGAAAGTCTAAATAAATAATTTTTTTTTTTGCCATTCCATTATTTTTTCTTGTACATAATTCATGTATCTTTTTCCATCAATTTTAGACTTTTTGTTCTCTGACTTTTTTAACCAATAAATAATGTATCAGTGTATCACTGTGCGTTTTTTTTTTTTAATGTCCCGGGGACCGGGTCGTAATTCACGTAGGTACGTTACAAAAGTACTTGGGCCGCAATTTAAGCAGTATATGTACCTAACCACTTTTCGGGGACAAAATGTTTTTTTGTTTTGGTGGGATCGAATAGGAGGGTGCCACTCCCCTCCTCGTGTAGTTGCATACCCCTCCCTCCCGCTTCACACGTCGGTGTGATTATTATTATTGTTTTTTATTGAAGATTCGTGTTTTCCCGATCACAGACTCAGATGCTGCAGGGCACAACCACGTTCAGCACCCAAGTGCCGTCGTCAGTGACGCACACACACGACGAAGACTGTTCGGACGAAGAGGAAGTGCTCGCGACCAAAAAATAACAGACCAAGACGACGATAACAATAATTATTATATTATCTTATAAACTATATTATTTTATTTGTACATTTTTTTCTCCCCAACCGCGTTTCCACCACCAACACACCATACTACTTGTATTGTTTAAAAATTTAAAATCTATATTTCTATATGTACACAATTTTATTGATTCTGTATCGTTATTATTATTATTATTATTATTTTTACGATTACGCACGCACATTTTTCACGTATAGTACCTAATAATAATTTACTCGATATGAGTAGGTACCTACGCATAATTATGATGATATATTAATGTCGTCGTGCCCACTATGAAAACGGTTTTTCGCAAACTTCTGCTCTTGTCCAAAATAATATTCAAATGTCGCCGACATTATTAAATTAATTTTACCACATGGGTATATTGCACACAATTTACCCGTATTACTATTATGACAAGTGAAAAATAATTTGAGTGCCGTCGGAAAACCGTTTATTTTGTGGGTTAGGATGTCGTTGTTTATCAATCATTATCTATTCATCTATTATGTTGATGCGTAAAATCGGACAAGTCCGGTGAGGCCAACCGGTTTGTATCGCTACAGATTTTTTGGAATTTATCGAGTAGTTACCAAACACATAGTATATTTTGTTAAGTAATCGATGGGTTCAAGTGGAATGCAAAATGGGCTGAAAAATAAATCAAATAAATTTTTTGTTACCACTTTTTTTAACGACCGCTGAGATTGTTAATAATTATTATTACTGTATAATAGTATGTTGTATGAGTTTAATCGTCTACCTACCCAATATTCAGGTCAAGTCTGCAGTTTAGGACGGTGTAGGTTGTATATTATTATTATATATAAACGAAAGATAAATATTATATTATTATGTGATTATTTTATTATAAGCGGCGTCGCGGCGAATAACATATCGTTTCTTGTCAAAGTCTATTTTTGAACATAAATATATTATGCAATAATATATTGTACAACGTGTTCGCCGATTATCGGAGAATGCTCTCCAATTTCCGGGCCGGATTTGAAAGGATAGTTTTTTCGACAAACGATAGGTGGTTATCGAACACACATTTATAGGAACATCACAAATTGCAACCCTTTCAGTACGTGTGCAGTAAAACTAGTATTTTCTTATGAATTTTACTGCAGTAGCAACAACTGTTTTAAATATTTGTTTTTCAACCATATTTGTGGGGATTCCATTTTCTCAATTTTTTTTTTTAATTTTCCCGTTGACTATGGTTCTAATATCAACATTCAACCATTAAAAAACATTTACAGCTTAAAACTATGAATTAATTTTGTTTTTATTTAACGACATTTTTTAATTAATCTATATAATTAGTTGTTTTAGTTTTAACTATAGATATTGATTTGTACTATAATTAATAATCCATTTCTGAGCTGTTTTTCATTACTTAAAAGTACCATACTATATTATTATAAACTATTTTATTAAAACATTAATCTGTTGTCCACATAAATACAACAAAATTTAAAAAAAAAACAGCAAGTATATGTTTAGACCCTACAGACGGGACAATGTGGGTTTATGTTTACTATTGTATTATGTGTGAACCGGGCATTACAATTATATTATTAGGTTCAACAAAATATATTGAATCATAATGTTAAAATAATTAAAATATTAAAAAATATATGTTTTATATATGTAGTTGTTGTGAATAATTGTTCGATGTTCATCTTTTAAATAAAAAAAAAAAAATTGATTAATGATTGAATTTGAAATGGCTGTCATTCGGTAAATTTTGATATTAGAGCCCGCATATAGTCGTCGAATGAAAATGAATTGTAAATAAATAAATAACTAATTAATATTTATCATTAGCTCAAAAACGGTATATTGAAAATTGGTGTTGCAATTTAAAAACATGTCCCCTTCCCCACTGTTTGTCACCACGTATGCATGAAATAGTATACACTTGAAATGTTCCAATGAAATAATATGCTGTATAGGTATTAAGATGATTGAAAAAGTTCGATTCCAATGATGTGTATTCCGGCAGAGTAACATAGAGAAACTGTCAGAATCACTCGTCGTTTTTCGCCAAGCGCCGCCGTTTCAACAATTTGTTTTTCTTAGTTTTCTGACAATATTATTATTATTAATATTACATAATATTATGTATTATGCGTTCAACAAACTCCCGTGTTTATGGAATTTTTGTTTTTTACGCAATATATATTACCTATCTACATTAAATTACTTATTAGTTATTATGTTTTGTAATTGATTGTTTTTGGTTTTATTTTGTATCATATTATTCGATGTGAGCATTGTGAGCTATAGAAAATAAAAATTGTCATATTATATTATACTGTAATAAAATAAATAAGTAAGTAATATATATATATATATATATGTAATTTTTTTTAATAAACAATAGTTTTTATTACATATTATTACTTATTTAAAAAATAAAATGATTTAACTATATTAACCCTTTTGTCAAGACAACGACGCGTGCTGTCGTCGCGTTGACATTACATTATAGTTTATAATATTATGTATTATTTGCTATTATTAAAGATGTTAGGATAGGAAAGTAGGTAGATACTGGTGTGGTACACTCGTCATTTGTGTAGGTAACGTTAATACTGTGCGCGACGAGTGTACCGATAGATGTGTTTGACTTAATGCGTATAAAGGTTATAAGTTAGACAGACAAAAATTATAATAATAATACATAATAATAAAATAAATAATAATAATAATAAATTAATAAATAAATAAAAATAACTAGAGAAAAAATCACAGATTAAAAATTGGAAAAAATTAAATATACCTATGAGTTACATTCAAATATTAAAATATAATATAAATATATATATATATATATCATATAAGATGTACATAGAGTATAAAACGTGTTAAAAAGTACTTAAACATAAGAAATTATATTATATTTTTTCATATTACCTATATAAGACAAAATTATTTTAGTGCACATTATATAATGAATATATTATACTCAAACTATAACAATTATTTTACCGTTGGCATTACTGCACAGTATGGGTAATCCATTGAATGGAATCGACTTAAGTTTAATACTTGAATATACGAGATCGAAATAAAACGGGAAATAAAAATTAATAAACATTATAAACAAACAATATTTTAATACTTAGTAATGACATAATTAATACGATATATCGCGTAGTAGCAATTAAAAAACAAAATAATATAGAAAGGACAAAATGTGTTACCATTATTATTATTATTATTGTTAGGTTATTTGGACTCAGTGCGATGTGCCGACAGTGTTTGTCGTCATATACACAAGTCACACTTATCAACTTATACAATATATTTATATTTGATTAATACAATACCTAATAAGTATTTAATAACGTTTATAATGTTGCGGCGCACGTTGTCACGTAATGATGATGATGACAATGATGATAATAACAATAACAATAATAATTTGAAACAATAAATAAGGCGTCGTTACAGTATAAACGAATGAAAAAAAGAAAAGAATTCGACAGAGCGCCTACCGCGCGCGCGGGGTTTGTCGAGGATAAAAAATATAATATATTTTGCATGATGTTAAAGATAGGTAATGCTGCTGATTCGATCATATTATTATTATCAAATACCATAAACCATTTAAAAACAATATGCATAATGTAGGTATGTATATTGCACATATATATATACATACATGACGAAGGGAGGGGCACATCTAACAGGTGTTAGTTATTACTATTTGTGTCATCGTAGAACGTACCTCCCGGTTATTAATGACACGAACGGAAAGTGCCGAGAAAACATAATGCAGATATTAATACAATTGTATAACACATACATATATATATATATACATAGTATATGGTATTTAGTAGGTATAAGTTGGGGTGCATATTGTATGCGGAATATAACAGAGTCAGTCTAGGTTTCCAAGAGTAGATATAAAAAAACAACGGCTTAAGTACACACAGGACGGATCGGTAGAAATTATAATAATAATAAAAGTAATAATAAAAATAGTTCAAATAATAGGTAATAATTATGAGAGAACGGTCGTGTAGTCGAAAGTAAAAAACGAAAATAGTAACTTATTAGTATAATAATAATATTATGTGGTGCGAAAATAAAGTCGGAAGTGAACAGGATGAGGAACCTGTTGTGTTTGTGAATTTTTTAATTATTTTGTACTTTGGCGCACGAACGTGTTCAGCTCGATCGTCAACCGCGGTCGTTTTCTTGAACACGTCTCGTACAATACTCGAAGATGACCGCTAAAGTACGAGACGCTGCCGCAATCAGCAGGTGCCTGGAAGTGGCCGCGCAATAGTTCCGGTCGGCGAGGGATCGAACAGACACTTTTATAAGGCATATATATATATAGGTACTATTACATATTATATTGTGTATGAACGGCAGATGTGCAGGCGGTGTTGGTGAGTGGTTTCTTCACTGCAGGCGGACGGTTTGCATTTCCGCATCAACTGTAACATTAACAATAATATTATGAACGAATGCCGCTTAAAAGATATGCAATACAAAAAGCCAATGATTCAGCGTCGGGCCGGACAGGTTTGCAGGGTGAGTGGCGGACGGACTCGGACTCTAGGCACCGGAGGTGTAATAGGTATCATATCTAACTGCAGTTAGGTTGTAGAGTTGTGGATTTATACTCAACTTTTTTTGTAATTTTCCCAGATAAAAACTTAAGAGGAACCTATTGTTATATTACATTTTTAAGATTTTGACCAAGTGAAATTTTTTTTATCGACATTATTTGAAAAAAACTAATAATAATCGAAAATTGCATACGTCTATAAATAGTTAAACAGGCGTTAAAATAGTTTGAAAAATGTATAGTGTACAGAAAATGCGAATA
This sequence comes from Aulacorthum solani, assembly GCA_008528875.1. Taxonomy (NCBI): domain Eukaryota; kingdom Metazoa; phylum Arthropoda; class Insecta; order Hemiptera; family Aphididae; genus Aulacorthum; species Aulacorthum solani. The sequence goes on from PVMI01086326.1 coordinate 8,771, forward strand.
TAAACAATCAGTGAAAATTTCATGTATCTTCGAAAATTTTTTTAGAATTACATCAGAAACCAAATCGATTTACATAGTCTACAGAATTGATGTTGAAATATATTGTCTTAACATTTAACTGTACAAAATACACCCACCCCATATTTCTTGGTAGTGCAATGCACCTCTTGTAAGTGCGTCCCAGCAACCATTGGTTGTATTTATTTTAATATCAATATTACATAATTAAGTAATGACAAACTCATTCAGGGTAAATTTTACAACACTGCTGAAGTTACACAAAGATAAATGAAAATCTGGAAACATTTAATGCTCTAGAGAATAGATTTTGAGTGTATCTCAGAGTGAGATACTAGTATTAGACGTGTTCAATTTTATTTGAATGTTGAACCATTGTAAGCGAAAAACAATATTAAGTTGAGCCGTTCAGTCGTTGTGTCTATCTGATTTTGAGTATTTTTTTATAATATGTCTAATATTACGAGGCAATTCATTTTTCTATTTTAGTATAATGTATGCAGATTAAACTAAATTTTGATGGAACCATCACAAAACAATCATAAAATATTCATAATTATTATTATTATTCATAAAAACTTTCAAGTCAATACCTGCTATAGGATGGTATAAATAGCTTAAAACAAATCTAAAAATTTTGAAAATGTCATCGTGCAAAGGGAATAATAATAGAGAAAGATAGAGAAAGGTTTCAAGATTAATATTTTTTAAATCTCATAAAAATAACTGAAATCGTCAGAAGAAAATAGTTATTAGTTTAAATAACTAAAAACAAGTTACCTACTCACTCAATTGCGTTGAAATTGTAACTTCAAATTCTTATGGTAGGCAGGTATCTATAATAAAATACTGAGCCTATGTATTTTCAAAATTTTACCAAAAGATTCACTATTATACTTCGATTGTTATAATAAGAAATTATGAGGAAGTTTGTGTTACAATTTTGACTGACTAAAATATTCTTATCAACATTTATTGAAAAAAAAATAGAAAATTTAATGTGTCCATAAATAGCTTAAGTATAGTCTCGATATATTGAACATTTGATTGTGTACCTATAGACAACTATAATTTAAGTATGGAAAAATGTTCAAGTTTATATAGTTAATATTTTTTGAATTACAACTAAATAATTTAAAAAGTTTAATGGAAATGTCACAGTTATTGAACTAAATCATAATTTGATTTTTTAACTCTCATAAAAAAAATTATTTAACACTAGAAAGTAGACACTAATTTTTTTAATTAGTGTAAAAACATTAAAACAACTTGTTTGGTATAATTTTATACCTCTTTGACTTGGAAATAAAAATGTTATGGGTTATGTGATGTTATTTGCCACCGTGAAATATTATACATATAATTTATTTAAAATGTTTAATATAATACAATTGAATTTAATATTGTTCATGAGTGTGGCACTATGAGCTTCAACTAACCCAATAATATTACTGTAATCAAATTATTCCAGAACTTCCATATAACATGTCTTACAAACATACCTAAACCAATTTTGTGTTGTTACCTTTACATTTAGTGTAAATTGACCAATGATCAAATTTTAAGGTAAGAATATTAATAAAGATCAATAAGGTGGTGCCCTAAATACTAGTCTTACCTATACATTTGATGATAGGTTAATTCACTTTAATATTAAAGCTAACTACTTGCAAATATTTCTAATGAACACAAATATTTGCTACCTATATATATCGAACATTTATAAGAAAATTATTTACGCCCTCTAAATTATAAATGTACATAGATATTCTTGAAAATTGTATTCATTTACAATCTAAAATAAATGTATAGTTTTATATGACAGGCGGGGCGATGAACGTATTGATTTTATAATGTGTTTGAAAAATAAATTTATTGTGTCTGTGTGTATGTCAGTCTTGACTCTAGGATATTTTAAATTATATTGATATTGTTATTATACGATAGCTATATCACGATTTAAGACACGGACTAAGATATACTCTCTTAAATCGTGGGTAATATTAAACTGTAGATTGTATGGATGGGTCATATTTTGATTTTTTGATTTTTCGGTTTCATATTAATACATCCACGAACAATATTTTTAAATGACAACAAAATAACCAAAATCGTTAATATTGATTTTGTCCAAATTTGAATTTAAAATGCCTGTAAAAAATAACTGTTTATATATTTTTTAAATTTTTTGGTTACAGTATGAACTATTTATAAGAATCTTTGTTTTAAATTTTCAAACTTGAGTTATAAAAACTGAACATTTTATAATTTTTTAATTACAATGGTTGATAATTTTCGAGATTTTGATGAATGTTGTCGAAAATTGAACTTTAAATGATTATAAAAAAAAATTGATCATATATATTTTTAATATTTTTTAATTGTCGTTATAACAATATATTATGATCCTTGTATTAAATTTTGAAGCTTCTTACCCAACAAATAAAATTGTATTGTCATTTATAAAAAAAAAAAACTAAAAGATTGAAAATTTCAAATGTCTATAAATAACTTTTGAAAATGTTATCAAGAATATAAAATGCGAGCATTAACATTCAGTGAAAATTTCATGCATCTACGGTCTCATTTATTTTAGAGTTACAACAATATCTAAAATCTATTTTCTCAAAAATTGATTTTGTGTAAAAATTCCCGTTTTTATTTAATTTTTTTTTGGTTTTTGTCGGTACTTTTGAAAACTTCTGGGAATTTCAAAATTTAACCTTTTCATTGCACCAACTAGATTCACTTTCCAACCAGAAAAGTTACTGAAGTTGAATATCAAAGCATTATTTCGACTACTTCTTGTGTACATAGACAC
>PVMI01086333.1:0-10572 GCA_008528875.1 Aulacorthum solani
CTCCCGAAACATGATTGTAGTTGGCTGACATATAACTACATAAGCCAGATTTCGGTAAGTATTAATAATATCTGTATTGTTATTTTGTATTTCAATTTATCATTTTCTGTATTAAATAACTGTTACACACTTGCATAAAGTGCGTACTGTGTTTTTAGGCACATACATAAACAATTTTAAAAACAAATAACCAGTACTCCATCCTTCTTAAATTTTGATCTCGTTTGTGATTTTATTAATTCAACAAGGCACATATTTTTATTATTTTGAGGATTTTATTATTCTCAAGAATTTTAAGGTCACTCGTATATGTACCATAAGTTGCCTTTGCTACATACGTGCGCGTAATGTTTCCGGCGTATTTTAAGTTATAACCAACACGAGACCTACAATCCTTCCTTCAAATTACCTGAAGTTAGAAACGTTCCGTCTTATTAAAGTTCAACATGCACTGTATGGCCTTTAGGGAAATGTTGACTGTTCCTAATCCCGAAGAAAAATTCCGATTTGGACAGATTTCCTATTTTATTTGCGGTTTCTTTAAGACAGTTTTCAGTGTGATTTTTAATGACTTTGTATTACTAAGATCAAAACTGAATAACTTTTTGGATTGGTTAAATTGCTACAAGAACAAAATTGAAAGAGTGAATATAAATTATTACAAATGTGATTTTTGTATACCTATCTATTGATAATTATTTTAAGTAAAGATAATTTTAAATACATTTCTTATGATTCATAAGTTATGAACTTTTGATAAATATATGGATTACTACATTAAAAAAAAATACAGTTTAACTGATATATCATATGCTATCAAATATATTTTTTTATATCTTTTGATAATCACTGTACAACTGCTGATATGATAATATGTATTATATATATACACATTAAACATTATCGAGTACATTGAATACAATTATCATTATGCATTGAACTATGTACGTTATAAACCAGAAATAAAGAAGTCATAATGAAGTAAATAATAACAAACTACCAAGAAACTAACACCATTCATATTATTAATCAATTTGAAAAATGTTAGTAGGTATTTGGAAAGTGACACTAAGAAATCTTGATTGCGACAATAAAACAAACGTACCTAAACAAAGTGTTTAATATAAGAATATCGACCGAAAACATAATTGCTAATTTCCTTTCAATTATTTATTCAAGATGTTTTTTACTTACTAAATACAGCGCAATTATTGAAAATAATAGTTCAGATGTTATGATATGCAAAATGGCGAGTCATACGAATAAATTGGTGTTATTAAACACGGTATTATATAGGTAATATTAGTCTAAAATCAAAATATAAGCTGTCAATTTTATTTTTAAACAATATATTTTTATTTTCATGAAATTGACTTATTTTTGTAAACGTCGTTGATACGTTGTTTCAAATTTATATAATGTTATCGTTTTTCTTCTTAAATATCTTAGTTATTATTGTTATACAATTTGGCAACGCGTATTATGAATTATATTCATAACGCTTTTAAATCTATTCAATTGTTTTCCCTCTTCCCTTCGACAACTTTTTAATGGATATTGATATGATACTATGATATTATTTGTTCCGTGTCTTGGACAATACTCCACCGATTCCCGAGTACAGGCAGGAAATACATATAAAGGACTAAAATACATTACAATATTGTCGCTTTATAGTTTATGTGCGATAAATGTTTAATGCCTATACATTTGCCTACATACTCGAATTCACAATAGGTACCTTATAAAAAAAAGTATTCAAAATTATTATAACTGAACAGTAAATAGCGTTATGATAAGACATAATTTATGCACAAAAATATCAATTATGCTTGAATGATTACACTATGTGTACATTATCCTTAGTTGAAATTCATAAAAACAAATATATTGTTTTAATATTTATAAATTTCCATACTATAACGACGTATGTCGACTACTAATCAGTGATACAAATTATAAATAACATTTCAAACATTATAATTTTGGTTTGAACATAACATTTTAGATTTTGAGCTGAGTATATTGATATTATATTGATTTTACAATGAGGTGTGCTTTTTATTTTTATTTTTTGTGACTGTCATTACCTTTGGGGTTGTAAAAATGATTCGATTTTTATATTAGCATATTTTCTGGTAAGAATTATAGTTGGTTTTTTGGAGAGTTGAAGTGTTAAAATTATTACTATTTTTCAAATGTTATTGCGTAAGTAGGTATAGTAAAATCAAGAGTAGTGTATTTTTGAATTGCAACAAAATGACGAATATCGTACCAGCCTATTTTATATTGTTTAATATCATGGTAAGGATAATGTGCGCTACGACATTTATGTTATATTTATCGTATTTTCATATATTGAGTAATGTACACATTTTGATAGTGAACAATAATATTATACTTACACACAACCGAAGCCGGTAGGTAAATTGTTTCAAATTATACACCGCGCTTGCTGTAGGTACATCATGAAACTCTGAGAGCGTGTTCACTGCGTCATGTTTAACTACCTGGAATGGTGTTTAAGTACCGGAAAAAAAAACACTTCGTCGTAAAACCAATCACTTCCTCGTTCCGCCTTCCGCCCGCTTAACCCAAAGGATTCTTCAAAGCTTATGCTTAATGTGGCACAATGCTCAGAGGACTGTATACATATTATTATGATACACACATATTACACGTCATATCACACACATAATATTATAATGTGCATATTATTCAAACGATTATAATAGTCCTCCGGTTGGCGAGGTTTGGCCACAGTTGCTCCTCAGATCAGTCGCCTATAGCAGCGGTGCGCAACCTTTTTTGATTATTTTTTTTGTTAATAAACGATCCGCTTTCTACCAACATTACGTAAGTGTATAATGTATATTTACTTAATAATCGATGTCTAAACATAAATACATAATATATTATACGATATCAATAGAAATACATAGTAAATTACGTAGGTAGTGTATAACTTTTTCATTTGGTGTAAAATTATTTGCGACCCCTAATAACATTTCGGGACCCCCAAGTTGCGCACCACTGGCCTATAGTATTGCTCCGATCGTAATTATATTGCTCTCGATAGATGGCACCGTCGTAAATATAGTGATAATATAACCAACATTTCGTCAATCAATTATTATGCAAAAAAAAATATGTACCTACCTTTATTGAATAACAGAGTATTATGTTTTAATTAAAATTTAGTTCGACAATAGCTAGTCAAAGAATTCCTTTTTCTTTTGCACCATGATTTCAGGAACGTATTTCGCTCTTTGTAAAATGAATAAATACAACATCCTTCCGTCTCGTCTGCGGTCGTAACTCAGTTATCCCTCCGCCGATTATCCATCTCGTCTTCCTATTATTATAATTCATGGCGTACCCTATAATGTTGTATTCAAAGGCACAAACACGAAATAAATATTATTTTTTCTTTCGAGGAGTCCAATATTCTACCCGACGCGGCGTTTACATCAAAGGGCATCGAGGGCGGGAGATATATTTTCGATCCCGAGAATAACACTAATTGGTGTATTTGAATAATTGCCCATTTTGTTTTTCTCAGCTATTCCTTTGCGTCTCGTCGTAAAAATTCGCATCAATCGATGGTTCAAGGGCATATACTATATAATATTATTATTATACTGTTATATAAGATATATGATGCAGTGTGGTTCAATATTATTATTATACTGTTATATAAGATATATGATGCAGTGTATTTTTATTATTATTTACATTAATTTATACGGGTTTTTTATGTCTTTGGATTTTCGTCGAATATTAAAACAATCCCAAATACCATAATATGAGTATGAAAATAAAAACAGTATCAAAATATGTAGTATTTACAAGTTCCAAGTCGCATACCAACCTAACAGAAGTGTAAACACGTCGTTGAGGACATATTATTATTATTTTATTTACATTTTCAATAGTGATCCAAGTGAACATTTTGCTTCCCATAGTTAGTATATGTATAGGCCGTAATCGTATGTATATATTTGAGCTAATTTTGGCCTACAGCCTCAATCTTGTACCTATGCCTATAAAATTCTTCCTCCATCACTCCGAAATTGTCCTACTCGTTATCGTATTCTCAGGCCTTAACATTTTTTACCTCCATATAATACAACAGAATCCACACTTTAAAATGTGTATATTTTAAAAAATGTCAACAATTGAGGAGGTTAAGGTGTTATTTTTATCGAGGAAAAATTAAAAATCACAACGTCTTAGTCATTTCAGGTTTTTTTCTGAAAGTTTCACAGACTTTTAACCCAATACGAAACCAAATGGATTGATATCGAGGCTCGTTGATGGAAATTCGTTTGGAAGTAAAATATATAGAATCGTGAACTTTCGCGAACAACACGAGACTAAATGGATTGATGAGGTGGCGTTGATAGAAAAGTTTTTCTATGTATCCGTAACGGGCTGTAAGTCCCCTAAACCATACTGATTAATACAGACAGAAAATAAAATAGTTACCTAGGTAATATGCTTTGCGTATCATCGTAATAAATTTTGGTTGATATAATTCTTTTGCGATTTCGATTTTTTTGAAAATTAATCAGGTTGAAAAGTGGTGGACACATTCTTCATGGTAGGCCCACGCCTACCCTCTAGCCATGAAATTTAATTAATGTATCCTCGGTTTATGCTTGTTTACTTAAAAACAATATCCACTAAACCTAATATTTTGAAAACATTTTCAAAGCGATTTAACATTTCAAACAGAATCATTGTATCAGTATTTGAAAGCGTAAAATACATTGAAAACTATTTGGATTTTAATCATATATTATACGAGCAGGTATTTAAATTAAGTTTTTTTCAAAATGCTAATCGATGGTTGTAATTGAATATACTTTTAACAATTACAACACTGAATATTATATATTGCTGTATAAGTATATTTACCAAGAGGTAATATCTTAACATGACATCAAATTCGGCTTGCATTGCGTTTTCGAAACATTGACGTAATGTTACAACTACCTAGGTATAGTGAGTAAAGTGAGGTATATCTATTGTAATTAACAAATAATATATTGTCTTTTATACAATAACGAACTGGTTCTTACCGCATACGACTTTAATATTATACTGTTCAAATGTCTTAAATGTTTTCATAACCATCGACAATTTATTATGAATATTAAATATTAAGAACACAAATGTAAAATGGTATACAGTCCAATTTAATATCGTCGAGTTAACTCATACTCCAGTTTGGTCGTTTGGCGCATTCACAAATTATAAAATACAAAAATACAAGTAATAAATAAACAATGCTTCATGGTACAAATATTACAAAAATAATTAAATTATAAATAAATAAATTATATAAATATGAGTCTTTTTACGTTCGATGATGTGTTGGTAGGACTTTGTCGTAATCTCGATTCGATTCTATTGATTGTGAAACATAATCTCTGTAAACAAGTGGAAGACAAACAAAAATATTATAAACTATTATATTCGTTATATTGATATTGATAATTACTGTTAGACGATAAAAATATATATATTCCTAATAATGCGATCCGTATTGTTGTAACCTTGCAAACCAATGTCTACTATTTAACAACGTACATTAATTAATAATTGTAATTATAAATCGTAATTTAAATTTAAGAGGACGTGGTGTCTGATCGTGGGTCCTGAGGAACATCCTCTGTTCGACATTTCAAATTTGAGTTCAGCTGAATCTACATTGTGTTGTTAGTTTTGATGTTACAGTAAAAATACCTCTATTCAATGTTAAACTATAAAAGCAAGAATATTATCTGTGTTCTCTTGTGAGTCTTTTTTTTTCGTTGATATTTTAATATTAAAGTGAGAAATAGGTACTTCTGTAAAATATTACAATTTCAAGACGCCCATAATTCGCTTCGAAATTAAAATAACGAAAAAACCAACGAGAAAACACGGCTAATATGCTCACCTTTGAATTTGAAAAATAGGTCAATCCGCTGTAATATTAAACCTAAGAACATTAATAATGGCTTTTGATGTACTCGAAATATGTGATGATATTATATTGTTGTGTAGAACGTAGACGGAGACAACTCATTATGCGGGCATCACGTCCTCTTAAACATCCAACAACCTCTACTTATATTTACATCCTTATATTATTTAATAGCACAATTAAAAAACAATTCGTGTAAAATATAAACTAGTTTTAATAAAGTTAATTAACATTTTGGTCGGTTAATTAGACTTATTTTATAGTTGGGTAGGTATTGTTTTTGATATTTTGATATTGTTTACATGGTAAATAATCAATTAATAATCAATTTTTTTTCATTTTCATATGTACCGATTGATTTTAAATTTCATACAAAACACCCTCCCTGGGTGTATAGAAATCAATAAAGGTAACTATTTATAGATGTGTAGATTATATTAAAATGTATTTATGTAATATTGTTTACAAAGACCTCCAGCAGTGAAATACTTTGTTTATAACAAATATTAAATTACCGTCAATAATTTTCATTTTTAATATATGAATTATACTATGTTACTTACTAAATATAGAAATATTAAATTTATAACATGTAATATATATTTTTACAAGACGTATAATATATTATCTTGTACTGTTTTATGTTAAATATTAATTGTTGTAATCATTTTTTCTGATATTATATAAAGTTATAAGCTCGAATATTACGCATTCATCATATTTTGTGTAATGTTTATTAGTACAATTTTAAGAACTTTATAGAATATGAAAGTATTTTGAACTTAAATAATTTTTTTAGTTCTATGATTTACGGAACGCCTGTTTTACACCATGATCAAAATTAGAACAAAGTATTTTCATTTTTTTATAATTTAAAAGAACTAGCATCCATAATATGATGAAATCCCTAAATATTTAATTATTAAAATAATTTACGAATTAATAAATCAACAAATATTTACTTTTTTTCATTTGTATTTGACTGTGATTTTGAAACAAAAAGCTGAGTGATTAAAAGCCTGAACGGTCTTTCTACTAATAAGTACAAGAACAAACCAGCCGTCAAACACATTACAGTGTCTGAAATTGCATCAGTCACCTGAAAAAAAATGCATAACCATAAAAATTAGGTAAATACAATATTAACAACGCAAGTGTTTAATAATTATAACAAATTAATATTCATCTTATTCGACAGAATTCATAAGGTGTATTGCATTGTGCGTACCTGTATTATAGTTAAATGTCAAATCTACGTTTAATGTGCTTTGGAATTTCAATAAATCTATTATAATAAATTGAAATTAAACACTAACATTTCTTCAAACGAGTACTAGCTACTAACAATTGTTATCATAAATAAACATAAACATCAATGGCATCCCATTAAAAAAAATAATAATAATAATTAGTATGTTGTTGTCTATATGGTTATTAGATTATCTGCTGCTGTACGGTTATTCTGTCTGTTATTGATTTTTTTTTTATTCCATATTTCTTTCAATATTTATTCGTACCTATGTAATATTACTTGTCGGCATTAACCTTGATCCTATAAAGCCTATAATAAAATATAAGACAGTTCTTTGTTTATTTTTTCCTTTAGATTCGGTAGACACGTAAAAGTTTATATTTTCGTCGATTTTTTTACAGGGCACCAAGGGAGTCGTTAAGTTTTATTATTATTATTTTAGAAACTATATTAACGTTACGGTATATTGTAGCTTGGCTGCGATGTCGTAAGCTGACGGAGTGTATTAGTATAGCGTTCATTTGCTACAATTTCGTAGAATCGCCGTGCTCGTAATTCGTAGGTATTAAACAATCGTCTCTCAACGTACGGAAATACCATATTATTTGATCCACTTAATGAGAATTCTACGAAAATTATGTTTTTTCATCGTTTAGAAATTAATTTTATTGAATTATAGCGGCAAAGTAAGTGGTTCCGCTTAGTATTTTTAAAGACTTTCCGTAATTCAATTATTCAATATAATAATATCTTAAATAGTCCGTAATCCTGAATTTCTGAAAGAAATTACCACTTCCTCGACTTTTGAAGTATTGAAAGGCAACTTTTAATTGAATTCCGGTAATTCGGTTAGGTAGTAGGTACTGCGACTAAAGTATGAAAATAAAATTGATAATCCACAAACTGAATAATTTGTGTGTCACGATTTTTGTTATTATTATTAGACATTTTAAGTTTCTAATTCCAAATAATTGTAAATATTCACAATAATTTCACATACATATTGCCAATGGACACTTATAGGTGAGTTATAGGTGATTACTATTAATACAATATAGGTACACCTATTGAAGTTCCTAGCATGAATCAGCATTCAACCTAAACCTAATACAAGTATTTAACTTACTTAACGTATAACAGTCTTAAAAAAAATTATCTATTCGTCCAAGCTCCGACCCCAGTTTCCTTACATATGTATTATTAATAAATAATAATTAATAATTAATAATAAATAATTTTCTTCTTGTTTTCATAGATCTAGCTACGAAACTTGTTAAAAACTATAATATATTTATATTTCGTACACTTTTAATAATTGTTAAGATTTCCATCACAAGTCAAAGGGTATTTTTAAATTTTAGTTCGGAGCTGTTCACTCCATACTAAATTTTCGTGAAGTATGCGACACTATTATTAATTAGCAAATTAATATACAAAATACAATACATACATACGGCGAATATAGTAGCCAGTAGGTGTTCAGTTACTAATTGAAATCAACCAAGCAAATAAAACAACGATAAAATTGATTTTAATTAGTTACAATCGTAATAAATTCTAGCAGTGTATAATATTTTGTTGTTCTTATTAAAACATTATTATTGTTTTTAAATAATTGATTAAAAATATATTTCAATACTTTTTTAGGTATTTTTTGTTTTGTTTTGTTGAAGACGATTTCAATTTTTTTTTAAGTGTGTGTGTGTGTGTGTTATATTTTGTTAATGAAATAGGTACCTATTGTTCAACGTTGACACGTTATAATCAATTTGAAATATAGAGATACAAAAAAGTGAAAAAAAATATGGACAGACTGAAATTTGTTTTTATCATTTCACTAATCTACCTAGTAAGTGGACTTAATGAAATTTAATAGTTTTTCCTTGCGCATACCTGTTTACTAAGTGCTTGAACTGGGTAGGTATATAATATTACTACAATTAATTAGATTTCCTTGGTTATTTTAAGGATTAATTTTTGAACAGTTTTCAGAACGAACAGACGTCAATTTCGTTTTAATTATAACATTTATAAGTACTCATTAGTAGATTTCGCCAAGTGAGATAAATTGTAATTCGAATACAAGTTTCATTACAGCAGTGACGGCAAGGTAATATACCTACTCTAAATCTGTATGTTTTTAAATTAAATGTGTTATATTATGTATATCTACCGGAATTACTCCACTTTTAGAGTTTTTATATGTAATGAAAATTACAATCCTTCAATTAATATAACATAATTTTGTTTACATATCATGTTTACATTAAAATTTTGTTTAATTTTCTTGTTTTAATGTTGATACACAATAAAATATTGTGCCAAAACGAAAAACAATCAATGCATTTTCATCGTGTTGGCTTAAGAAACTATATTGATTTAATTATAATTACAACCGTGATAACTGTTAATTTACAGTTGTCGAAACCTTGGTTTTATTCCTTCCTGGAGCCTATTACAGTTAAATGTGTTTGTTTTTTTTTTTTGCATACTTAACACGGACTCGGTTATTTTTATTTTTCTCTCGACCGTCTATATAATTAATGTGTACTTACGAAGTTCCTGATGTCGAAGTGATCGGGAGTCCGCCTGCTGGCTGTGTCGGCTACCGGTAATATGGTGTTCACCATGTACGCATTAAAATTTAAACTGGCCAATGGTATAAACGGTTTCCATGACAGCACATTCTTCGCGAAATCTTGAAAAGAAAAAACAAGTGGTGAATAAAAAACAGTATAATATTACGATTGAAATAAGATTCGTAAAAAAAGAAAAGGAAAGAAACATCAACCAAGAAATAAGTCATTTATTTGTACTCGCGACTGAAACAATATCAGTTGTGGATAATTGGATTAGAAGCCCACGCGTCTCTTTAAACGTAAACTGATCGTACGGCTCTTTCAGAAAACAATTCCCAGTAAATAACCTATAAAAGGATTAATGTGACATGATGTTTAAGTTCGAAAAACCAATAATCTAAACACTCCATCTTCCGTGCGCTGGATATCGTAAACTTTTGTAGATCTCGTGGTGTGCGTTTCATTTATTATTTAAACAAAACATTTATTTTTAGATGTCTCACGGTTCAATATAGATATACAAAAAAATAATGATAGGAATACCCGTTATTATTGTATACCTGAAATGTATTCAATTGATTTATTTTAACCCGCGGAAATAGCAATTAAACTTATATTAATTTTACAATATTATCCCTACATTTGGTACTTAATATTATTTGGTGCCTGTATACTTTTGATGGCAAAGATTTTCTAACTATGGGTGATTGAATATTGGGATGGATATTAATTAACCTTTTGGCAGGCGCGCTACTGTGTATTACATG
>PVMI01086339.1:0-10595 GCA_008528875.1 Aulacorthum solani
TATGAATAACTTCGTATTATAAATAGAAAACAAGTGAATCTAAATACTTTGAATATGTCGTTGTGTAAAGTAAAATATAATAAAATATGTAAAATATGTTTATAATGGAAACTTTGCATTAAATGTTCAATCCAGTTTTAATATCCAATACATATAAAATGTTTAATTGAACTTTTTATACATTTTTTCCAACAAAATAATTTCCAAATTATCGTGAATTTTGGCACATTTTGTTGAAATTTGAAGTTGAAATAAGGCTCGTAAAATAATCGGGTTTATTTATATTCTATATTATGACTATTGACTATAAGTACAATTTATGTTGGATCTTGTATTAAATTCTCAAGATTGTTGACTGAGCCTAAATAACATTTTTATCAGACAATTTAAAATGCCTATTTATAGTTTGAATTCAATCTGAAAATTCCATAGAGTATAGAGTTTTTGAATTGCGACAAAAAAACTAATCGAATTTGGAACTATTAGGTGGGGGATCTCAATCAACAGTTTAAACATTTCGTTTCTAGCTCAAAATTATTTGACGTAGACGCACGAGGGGCTTGAATATAGATTTATATTTTATATTCACTTTATTTTTCGAAATTTTTCCCAACTATATTTCATTCATTTAGTTATTTGAAAATATAATTTGTTAATAATATTATCACTCCCATTTTATTAGCAACAATACCTTTTCAATAGGAAATAAAAAATTTATGATTATCAGTGATAATATCTTAATTTGTGGTTCAGACTCATATGTCAATTTTCAAAACAAGTCCACAGATAGTTGATAGTTCAATAGGTTATTGCACATAGGTATCTATGATATAATATAAACAAACTCTAGTAAAATATAGCAAGGTACCTATTCAGTATAAATCACATAAAATATAGGAAAATATTAATAATATTAAAAAATATAAAATTCGTTAGGTATATATTATCATTGACAACAATTTAAATCAACTCCACGATATGGCGATGCAAAAAAAAAATTAAAAAATATTTTTTTACCAGAAAACCTTAACGAAGTAAAATGTCAGTCCAAAGGGTTAGGTGTGATTATATAACTACTAGACTGCACGACAGGGCACGTTTGTGTCACAAATCATTGTGGACAAGCAAAATGTATCTCTAATTAAGAAATTGCAGTTAAATTTTAATGATTAATATATAATGTTGTGAAATGTCAACTGTATATTGAAGTATTACCTACAACGTATATATTTCAAGTTTGTATTTCTTGCTTAAATTATATTAGTTTAATAATAAACATTAAGCAAATAGTCCGTAACTCTCTGTTCTGTGAGATGTGAATTTATATTCCACAACAATAATATGCTGTATTTTGGACATTGTGTCATGAATTAGTTGATATTATAAATTTAATTTCTAATATTTTGACATAATTTTAACAATAATTGATGTGATGGGCTTATGACGTATGACTATTGAGTATTCGATATATAGATATCATATATTGAACAAATATACTCGTAAGTACCTAGTTAAAAACCGTCTTATGGATGCGGTTACATATGTCAATGCTTTAAAATTAAAATGAATTAATGCTAAAATGTTACAAATTAAGCTCTATTTTTATTAAATTTCGTACTAACAGCGATAACTTCTATAAATCTAAAATGAAACGTTTCATAAAAAGAACATTCATTGTTTCTTTCGATTTCTATAATTCGTAATACCTATATTGTATTAACCTTTATTAAAGTTTACAAAAATTACTAAATAAAAATAATTGTTTTACTCAATAATTTATCCTAGTTTGTGAAATTATAACGAATAGCACTGATGAGATATGTGTCAATATGCCGTACTTCTCGAGAGCAATAAGTCTTACTTCTGTAAAATGTATTTTATCACTTATTTCTCATTCATATTTTTTTTACATTGCTTTTCGAATATTTTCTCATAGACATTGTCAGATGGTACGTCAAATTATATCGTGAGAATTGAGAACTCTTTATTTTTATTATTATAAAAATCATTTATATCACTCGTTTAATTTTTAACTTTAGTTATTATCTAATACATTCTTCAATAAATTATTTTAATTTAGTTTATAATTTTATACGTATGATATATATTTTTTTTAAACTAAAGAATCACGTCGTAATGTAGTTAAATTTAATAATGTTTTGAATAACTAAAAAAACCATTATAATTAACTATGATAATAACATATTTCCACTGTCATACTTATCCAATATTTTATGAAAAACCACTGAAAAATTCTAAGAGTTTTATTCACTAAAATACCTTAATCTAACGTATAGAAATAATTTTAAATGATAAAACTATTTTTATTTTTTTTTTTTTATTCAATTAACGCTTAACGGCTTTTTAATAACAGTTCTATACATTCAAAAATATTTTGCGTGTAATAAATATTATTATTTTATACAAAAATAAACATATTTATAAAAAAAAAATTATTGATCTTAAATAAAACTCTGCAGCAGGGGCCATCAGTTAAAATGTCTTAATTATTGTTGACAATTATTATTATACATAGCATTATGTTACATTGGTTTAAAAATTCAATTATACTTTGTCGATCAAATTGGTTAATTTTGAAAATGTTAAGATTTCCTTGTTTTGGTCCAAGGATTGCATCGAGGGTTTCGGTTAAGTCTAGATTTTTTCACTCATGTTCGTTCAGATGACATTCCGTTAAGATATGTGTGAAAGTGCCGTGGCCATAAGTTTTACAGATGGGATGTTTGTTTTTTGAAATGAGAAATCTATGAGTTAGTGTGTCCAATTCTTAGGTGATTTATAGTGGTTTCGTCCTATTGATTGAGATTAGGATTTTCCTATCAAGGTTGTACTCTTGATCTGGTTTAGTTTTGTGGTCTAGTTATTCCAGAATATATGCCAGTTTTTCTTCTATGTGTTTTCATGGAATTTTTGAATCGTCGTTGAGGAGTATGTCTACTACGGTTGTGTTCGTGTTGGAAACGGCAATTATGGCAAATTTATCTGCAGTTTCGTTACCTACCTATAATACCGGTGTATTCTTTAGTCGATATGAGTGTAATTTGTTTTTTGTTAGTGTTGGTTTCATCTAGTTTATTTTGGATGAGGACTGCTATATCACTTACGTTGGTTTGGCTTTTATGTTATTAAGGCACTTAGAGAATCATTAAGAATTAAAAACTTTGTGTACTCATTGGTTATTATTTCTTTATAATAATATAAAAACATACTTAATATCCTACATAGGAAAGGCAAGTGGTTTTATTGTTTTACAAATGACAGTGCTTCGACAGAAAAGATTGAACACTCATTTGGAAATTAGAAATTAGAATGTTATGCTTGTATTATCGAATATAATTTCGATATAAACCCCTTTATATGACTGAGGTGTGTATATTTTTTGTCGATTTGGTTGAACGTGTTATGCTTAATAGTAATAATAAATAAGTCATAACCAAAATGGGTGACTATAGTCAAATAATAATGATGTAGATTGTGGCAGACCTCTGCTAATTGCTATACTCTCAGTATAAATGTACTTTAGTATTATGTCATAATATACCTAGTGCATGCAGGGAGCAGATTTGCTTTTAAAATTATTATGCGAACCGTACTTGCTCCGTATTTTTCTTTTAAACCATGTTAGTGACCGATCGGTAGGTTGGTCTTGTTTATCTAAAATATCATTATCAACTCTTCCCTGTAGGTATATAATATGTGGTGTAGCTTAGTGTAAGGTCTATTATTGGGAAATATTTTTTAAGCCCGCCGTGACATATACGCATGTACATGGAACGGCTTTTAAAAGGAATGTGTGTTATGTGTAGTGTGTGGGTGTGTGTATACGCGTATGATATATACCAAAGGCCCTTTGATGCGATTGATAAATAAATTGGGTATCGTTATCCCGGCATCCGGTGTAAAGGTAAAAATACAAACCGACCCGGTCAGTGTATTATTACATTACCGATATATGAGGGGAGACAATAAAGTCACATTTCTCGAGAGACACTCAGATTTTCCGGCCAGTGTGTCATGTATGAGTGCACTCTTACGTTCGGCTTCATGGTCAGTGCTGATAATGGAATACGGTACCTAAGATGAATCATCGTAACGGAATTCAAAGATATACATATTATAGCCTATGGGTATATAAAGTTATTATTACGATCCGGAAAGCGTACATACCGCTACTAAGCATATATTGAGCAAGGACAAAAATCAATTTTTTTTTCGCAGCTTTCAAATTAGATTTTATACTCAAATAGTAATACGATGACGTCAACAAAATTACGACGATGACGACCACAGACACTTTTTGAGACTGTGTTCGAGAGTACTATTTTAACACACAATCACTTATATAATAATATATAAAATAATCTTTTTGGGAATTTTCCTTAAATTATTTACTATTCATATAATTTTCATAATTTTTGTCATACGTTCAACTAATATCAATTTTTTTTATTTTTCAAGTCTTTCTGTTACACTTTGTATTATACGCATACAGCAAGACTAACGGTATAATTATATCACAGACTTCTTTACTATATAGAAATCTGTGAATCATATAGATATCAATTCCAATGGTAATGGCGAAGCTAATTAATATTTGATTTTCTAAATACACCCACATTTAGTATGTACATACCTTTTAATGTAGAATAACGAATAAGTTGAAAGACCTATTTCATGCAAGATATAATATTTCTGCATAAAGAAGGTTTCCGCAAGTTATATAATAAAAATGTAATTATAATATGAATAAACCTCTGTTATTTTCTGTGGTGGCCAACGTTATAATAAATAAATATCATCTTTGGTCTGCGGTTTCATCATGGGTTTCCATCTAATACCTAATAATAATAATAATATTAATAATTTCCACTATATATAGTCATACACTATCTATACCACTTTCTATTTAATTTCAGATTTTTTTTTCTAAGGCTTGACAAAGTTATTTTACGTTAATTAAAAAGCCTTTGTGGTCCAACATAACGTTACTTTAGAATTCAATAATATCATAAAATAACTAAACAACAAATATATTCATCTACTTATCGATGCACTTATATTGCTGATACTAAGCACTGTATTATAAAATATATCTGTAAAATATTATAATAATAAATTCAAATAGAAATTTTAATCATGAAATCATTTTTTATTTTGCATTACGTGATGTATAAAAAATTGAAAAATGAATTGGCATTATAAACATAGAAATCTGAAAAGTTTTTCGAGTTCGATTAATTTGTCCCTTCGAGATGTGATTCGTAACTTAAAGTTTTATCTGATAAAAAAAATAATAATAAAAATTAAAAGATGGAAAATAAAAGTTTTTAAAGTTTTATTATTTATTTCATAAAATCTTTGCACGTTTAAAAAAAGTACATTTCTAGAAAAATGAATGTTTTGTCTATACTGCTAGAGTTTTAATATTTAGGGTATTTCAATAAGTATAAAGATAAATAAATAGTATTACTATTCTGATGATAATTATATTTACTTAATAATTAACGATTATTTAATTAATCGTTGCACCAGACGACTCTCATAAGTGTTCACCCAGTTGTCATGAATTTCGGTTTACTTTTCTGATTTGTTTACTTATGTCCTATTTAGTTCTAAACTTCTAACATAGGTATAACAATTTAATAACCAATTATAATAATAATAACAACACAGCAGAGTGTCTTGCAGTAATAACGGTGGCGCATTTCGTTTCAAATCGGTTTGGTAATTTATTATTCCGTTATAGTACAATAAATGGTCTGGATAATAATAGATACTGAATAAAAAAAACTCTAGGTAGGTAATACATGAAAATGAATAAATAAAAATAATTTTAGAATTTGTAAAATACAATTTACAATCATAATATCATTTACTAGGTACTAGAAACATCCTGTCAGTGTTTGTCCTTTGATGTTAAATTATACAAATGATTGAATGTGAATATTTTTTGTAAAACATTATTTAGGTATCTGAGTAAGATAATATTCCTCATTGATATTTTTAGCATTATTTATAAGAATATTTTAAATCATTAAGCTGATGCATAGTATTAATATAGACTTTTTATTTATGTAATTAATAAGCGAGTAAAGTTGGTTAATTTTAAATAATGAACTCACTAATACACGGTTAGCTTATAAATACAGTAAGCCGAGTATTTTTTAACACGGTTGTAAAAGCTTACATTAAAAAAAACATTGTTACATTTTTACAGCCATTTCTATGCTATAAAGATAAATATGTAGTTTTTGGTGAGTTTTATGCTTATAATAAGGAGTTTATAGGAAGGTAAATAAAGAATGTTTACTAAATGGATAATTTGGTTTGCATATATAATAGTTCATTTGTACATCACCATTCACCAGTCACGATATTATGCACTTTGAAGTTATTGTAACAAAGAAATGTACTAATTGTTTCTAAGTAAATATTGTCTCGTGCCGTTATGGTTTGAGGTATATCGCATTATACACATTTACATATCCAAATCCTAATACTAGTGGAGGTAAATACGATTGTTCGTTACACAATGTTCTATGGTGTAAAATGCATACCTATTCTTACTTAATATATGTATTTTCTAATCCAACCTATTTCGTTATTAATTATCATGTTTTAATTATTTTAGTGATCACATAAAAATAAACATACTATATAAATTATAAATATGTATATGTATATACGTTTTAATTTTAATTTATTATCTATCACATAACATTGTCGATCGAAATGGCAATCAATAATTTTAATATTTATTTTTTGTAAATTTACTTAAGTACCCTTTAATATTGTTGATAATTATATTATATATTATTAATAATAAATGATTTATGACTATAAGTATGATACTGAATCCGGACAAATGAAACGGGGTATAGCAACTACCACTATAGTCTATAGTTTATATTTTTGTATTAGACCTTTTTAATTTCTTAAACATTTTTGTTCAGATTTTATTGTATACTGAACTGATTGAATTTAGAAAAGTATTTTATCTCTATTATTTCAAAATGTGCCTTTAAACATATCATTATTTTTATCGCTTACACTACTTATACATTTCATCTTTTATAATCATATTTTCTAATGTAATTATTATGTTTTTGAACTATCGACGCGCTCATTAAAAGTGTAGTATTGGATACAATTAATATGCATAACAAATTGCTTATAATATTGCATTATGTACATTATTAATGATTAATATTTCACTGTTATTTTGATTATTTCGAATGATCTTCAGATGTATTTACCTGCACCCTATGATGTAGCACTGTCGCATCAAATCCACTTCCGGTTTAATGTAGGACTTATAGATATATTCCATGATTTCTTACGCATCGGTTGGTCGCATGAATATTGAACAAAATTCTTTACAAACAGGGAAGTACATCGGGTACGAACAACATTTCAATAAGTTCGTCATTCCGAAGGGACTCTTCAGACTACAGATACCAACTGTTCGTTATCGTCTACACATTCATGATATTATGTACAACAAACAAAAATAAAGGACACTCAAACGGGAAATGCATCATTATCATTCAAAAGTCGAGTTTGGGGAGGGTACTTGTTATGCTTCGATGGTGTATCTATAACCATGCATGTTCACCCGGTTATTATATAATTTATGCCCAGAAGAAAACCTCAGGTTGTGACCTTTGTTTTTCAAAATGGAAAGAAAATTGCTTATATCATATAACTTATTGATGAATATAATATGCACTCGAATTAGGCATAGTTGTTATTATACAAAAATCAATGACGACCAATATTATAACAAGTATAAATACAATTTTCTACAAAAATACAAAAATATCAATAGACTTTCAATATTTTTTTTTTTTGTTTTAATTTAAAAAATAACAAGGTATTTAGTATCAGTTTTCAACTACTGATATTTTATTATACATTTATTTATTTTAATTTGTAGTATATAAAAACAGCTTCAAATTAAAATTGATGGTATACTCATGTAGGTAAATGCAGACGACTTAAATTTTCATGAAACTGAGTAAAACTTACGATGTAGCTAAAAAACAACTTAATTTATGATACAGTATATTTTTAGAAAATTTAATTATTATTATATAATATTTATAGGCTATAGCTTTGAAATTTTCATTAAATAAATACTTTATAATATTAAAATCTGTATAGTCAGTGGACCTGGACTATATTTTTTTTAAATTAAAAAAAACAGTCCCTACTCTTTTATCGACGTCGGACGTACCTATATTGAAAAAAACTATAGACAATTATGGTAGGTACCTATTTAATTAATTAATTTTATTATTAACTAACTTGTATTATGGAGCAGTGAAATAGTATTTTTATAACATTTTATGTCATTATCATTCATAATTATTATTGATGTAATTGTAATTTTTTTTATTACTTTTTATTAATATGTTTAGATAAAAACCTCTCCATAATCATTTCTTGTAATTTCATTGCTTAATTTATAACTATCATCAATAATTCGTCTTAAACCTAACCTTCATAGTATTTATAATTAGTAATTAGTATACTCGAATATATTTATCATAATTAATTATCTACTTTCCTACTTAATATTTGTAAACAACTGGTGTTGTATAAATATCTCACCCACTTACTGAAATCGTTCATTTCAAGAAGTGGACATCCACTTAATGAAATGTATCCATTTAGTGAAAATGACGTTTTACAACACTATATGTACAAATTGCTTAACTTTTCATGAAGTGGATGAAATTTATTTTTTCCACATTGTGTATTATTATTATTATTATATACGAATATCTTTGGTATATTGTAATTGTACAATTTTTACTAAGTTTTGATGAAATTATCCGAGTATTTATCGGTAATTGTGTATATTGAATAATTATAAAAGTTGATTGATATCATTTGTAACTTTTATATTGTATAACCACAGAATATAGTATTATAATATAATTTAACTCTCAACCATGTCCCCATAAATAATAAAATATAAAATAGTGTAAGAAAATGTATAATTTAATTTTCATATTTCACTATATTTTAAGGGAAAAAAAGATTATTATTATTATATTATATCAAACAACTAACATATTATATAATAATAATATAACACAATGTGGAAAAAATAAATTTCATCAACTTCATGGAAAAGTAAAAAAAAATTGTCCATATAATATTATAGTGAAGTAAAACGTCATTTTCACTAAATGGGTACATTTCATGATGTGAACATCCACTAAATGGAAGCGACATATACAACATATTATTCTATACATGTGTGCTAATTGTATTTTGATTTGTCTCCTAAAATAACTAAAATTAAATAGGTAGAGTTCAATTTTATTAATTTCATCCATTAAGTTTAACATAGTTTTCATAATATTTCTCTGTGTACGACAATATAGTAGTAGGTATTTATTAATTATTTTACTACAGTATTATTTTTTCTATGACTAAAACCTAGTTTAAACTCAATATTTGTATACTTTTTTTTATTCTACCATGTTATTGATTGAAATTCTATTTTGTATAAATTAAAAATATTAGAGAAAAATAAGAAGAAAGTAATATAAATGTCTAAAAATATATAATTTGATAGAAGTTTGGGACATCATTTCGTACCTATGTTAGGAGATACGTTTCATATACGTTTATGTGACCTTCCGAAATGTTCAAAAGACTGCTGTCATCAAAAGAAAACGCCAAGGTAAAAATAATATGATTTTTGACCATTACTACTCAGTTCATCTGTGTCCGAGACTATTATAGTGCTTTTCTCTCCCCACCTACTGCCCTCGCTGTCACGCACTCTCTTTCTTTTCCTCGCAAAGTTCTCCTGCAGATTTTGGCCGTGAGAAAACACATATAGGTACAGCGAGATATCAAAACACGGCAATATCACGAAACGATTTTTTGGTCTGTTTTTCATTTCATTTCATACACATTTATAGAGGAAAGGAGGAGCGTAGGTCGGCGGTCGACGTGTAAAAGTCCAGAGGCCAGTAATAAAGAACGATAAAGGGGGAATAAAAAATAGATTAGTAAGTGAGGCACGTTTTGCATTAAGGCTGGCAGTGAACCCCGTGTAGGAGGGGTTACCGGGGTGGTATTCGCACACGCACGTGGAGAGAGGTAACCGCCGTCGCCCCGTCACCGTCACTGCCGCAGACCCCTAAGCTACTTCTCGCCATCTGGCATATGTGTGTATAGATATTTGTGTGTGTGTGTGTATGTGTTTGTGTGTGTGTGTGTACACGTCTTATCGGAATGCCGCGCACACGTCTCTCCATACGGTTTTTGACCTTTGGAAAGGGGAAAAAAAGTAAGAGAATATATATATATATATATATGACACATCGCTAATCTTTATTGCCAACGGTGCTTACAGTGTCGATATGTAATATTAATTATTTTCCTAACGACACATTTTGTCTCAATACCAACTCTCTGGTATAAATATATATATATATGTATGTAATATTTACGAGTACCACCTGTCCGTGTACTACTGCAGTGCAGCGTAATATCAGCGTGCTTGCTTATTATTATATAGAAAAACATATTTAGCAGGTTTCACTCGTCGT
>PVMI01086340.1:11426-24326 GCA_008528875.1 Aulacorthum solani
TTATCTATTTATATATGCATAAATTGCATATTATTTTATACGTGCCTGTTTGAAATTATATTGAAAAATATGTCGGCGCAGTGGAAAGCACACGATTACATGGTCATATATATTGAGAAGGTATAAGGCATACGACACCACGTCCACCGCGTACGTGCTCGTGACTTTAGTTTTGGTGGAAATCGTCCATTATAAAATGTAATTATTGTAATCCGATGATGTACCGCAGTAATGAAATCTCGCCGACTGTATATACGCCAAATACTGTAGATTTCATTGCCTAATTGTATTGTGTAAAATATAACATAGCTATGGGTATACAGAATAAATTTTCCAGCTCCCCGAGGGATGTACGATTTCAGATTTTGGTAGGGAGAGAACAGAATTTTTATACTTGAAAATAAAAGGCGATTATATTATATATTTAATAACTACCGTCCTGGCTTTATTAACTATTTTAATATGTAAGATTGCCTGTAGAGCAACAGGTCAAAAATTCTAGCTTCAATAGTTTGAAAAAAAAAATATATATTCAATGTTTTTTTAACAAAATGAACAATTTTTCGATAACCGAATACAGGAATTCAGCCGTCGCTACGACACACTAGTATTATAGTACTAGAATTCCGAATCTAATCACTATGCGGAAACAACTAAAAATGTTAACTCACCGCATTTCCAAATATTTTCAGAATATTTGAACGTAGACTTTTCAAGAACTATTCAGTCAGATAATCCCAAAATATAAAATATGTACGTTTTTATATTTATAATGTAACAATGTAAAAAACAATTTCCAGGCAATTATCGTTGTGGGTGACGATTATTGAATAAAGGATTTACGATTTTCGATAATTGTCTTGACGTGGACCATTCCATACATAATATTCATAATAATAATGTATCATTATAAACTTGTATTATTTATAATAGTATTGCGTTATAAATAATATATTATATACTCGTATAATTGTATCGAGGATCATCTGAGGATGGCCATTCAAAACCACTATTCTATTTTGAAATTATTAGTCCCGAGGTGTCAATTTCGGTCATTATTTCATCTAACTTGTTAGTTGACAACTTTGAATTTCAAAGTTCAAAATCTGTTACTTGATAATGGATGCTATAACGAAGCATCCAAAACACCAAAACACCTTAACAAACCTAAAGCTACAGATTTTCTATTCGATAAAATATACAAATAAAGTTGGTATGCCTCATATAACAGTTTTACTTTGGTTAGTTTTTCTTAAAGGTGCATTCAACTTTAAATTTTCCTTTTATTATACAATCATTGACGTATTATATATTTATATTAATTTTGTGCAGATAACTTAACTTAGTGGGGGAAAAAAATACTGAAGAACAATATAATAATAGAGGTATCGTATATATGTATACATATTACACTATAGTATATTATATTGCATTATGCAGTTTTCAATATCAATAATGTTTATTAAGTTATTTATATTTACAATTTAGTTTCTTTGTTTTTTTTTCTTCAGATATTTAATAATATATTCTGTGAATAATAAAGGTAGGTTTTTTACGACAGCCTTCATATTTCCTGAATCAATGTCAGAGGAAGTTTTAGAAAATGGTGTTTGGCATTCTTTAGAAAAGTTGGACACATAATTGAAATCAGTAAACTCGATATTATTATTATTTTATTTATCATTTTTTTTTTTAGTAGGTAATAATACATAGGTACATGTAAAACGAAAATTTAAGAACTTATATAACCTTAAGCTATGTAATGTTTATTTGATATAGTTGAATAATAAAGTAATAATTTAAAATTGTATTCAAGCAGATTTATTACTTTTTTGAATGTATGCATTTCTTGTACAGTTTTTAATAACTGTTAGAAATTTAAATATTCTTATAACTCAAGTAAACAATCGTGTATAAATTAAACAATATATAAGGGCTAAATAGTAAATTTACACGGGTATTATTTTCAAACAAATAATTTTTCTATGGGCTTTCTGCATAATTAAAAAAGTTTAATAATGTTTCTTATGCAACTCAGATTTTATTTAATTACATCGAATATTGTAAATATTTCCGCTTTATTAAGTTAGAAAATATTAATATTTTTTCTCTATAACTTTCTTAATTGAAGAAGTTCATTTCTATGAATATATTAATACTAAATGATACAAACGATTTTCTATTAGGTTTTTTATTTTTTTCACATGCGTTAATCGATTCTCATTTAGTTAACTATTGGCCATATAATATTTTACATAATATTGTATAGCTAAAAAGTAAATATAAAACTTATTTTTTTAATTATATGGAGCTGTGCATTGAACTAATAAATTAACATATTATCATGAATAATAAAATACGTCTAATAATACATATTAAAATGTTATACTTGCAATTGGGTCTTATATTGTAAATAATATGTAGCCGTGTAGGTATGTACTTCTCATTTGTCATTCAATAATCGTATAAAACTGAAGAAATTATTTAAATAAAAACTTTGTGTGTTTCTTGTAAGTTTTATAATATTAATACTTATCTTGTTTTTTTAAAGTATAATTTTATTTACAAAATATGTTTTCACTTTGTTTACTGAATACAAATACAATACAAATATATGATATGTATAAATCATCAATAACTGTACATATTATTTGATAAAACTAAAACCATAATACTCTTTTTTTTTCAAATTCCGTACGAGACATTGATCGATGGGCATTGGTGATTACTCATTTTTATGTTTGATCACATCTGTACGAGTCCAATATATATACAATATACAATTAGTGGTTAACTTTACCTCGTCAGCTTTCTTGCAGACCTTGACGTCCAATGGATAGAATCTCAATTTCGTCTAGCCGTTCTAGCTACAGCTGCATATATACGAAGTTATTAAAATGTAGCGAAAAAGTCGCCGTACGGAGAGTTTAATTTTCCATGAAATCTAAAAGTTAAGTACGTCTTTATTTTTACCGCCTGCATTGTAACCCGTGCGCAATTTATTTTTGCTTGCTCATTTTTTCAACAACCACCGCTTTTATACGCTCACAATCTCACTCAAACTCGGACTTGCCGGAAAAAGGCAACGACATTTTTCACCCGAGACTTTGATGGATTGTATTGAAATCAAAACGTCGTCGGTGAAGGACGATTAATTATACCGCGTGCTGTGCAATCAGAAATCACAGAATAGATAAATATAATGCAATAGATAATCACTGAGGCGTAAACGTTCTATTTTAAAACGAAAATAAAAATGAACCATAAGCTGTCGTTGTAAATAATTAGATACCTGGGCCATACCAAAAAACAAGTCAACGCAGTTTTTTTTTAAATCGCATTTTATCAGGTATCGATGGATCATACTATGATATAATATAACATCCCGGTATACATTTAGGTGCCTATATAGGTTAAAGTGACGAATTGATAAATTCCAAAACTCAAATATAGTGGTAATATTTCGTTATAGTTAAACGTACAATTTCAACTATATGAATATGGATTCTAGGTAAAAACGAGCGTTTTTAATTCATAAATAGTATAATGAGTACATTTTGATATTACTTATGTCTATTCATAATAATTGTGGATACCATCAAACAAAAACAATTAAGGGAGAAGTGCTATTAAATACCTACCTACTACTATATTGATAGAGATAAATGATAAAATTACGTTTAATCAATTAAACTAAGCCCTCACTTTGGGGTTTATATTATATAGTCATATTTACTTATGTAAATTCTAATAGCACCTCGTTCAAAGTTTAGTTGGTATTTGATAACATATTAACATTGCAATTTATTTATGCATGATTTGCTTTTCATATTTACGAAACAGAGAGTTATTACTTATTAGCATTACAAAACACGTTTGTGATATATTATACATTGCAGTATTACAAGCATGTTTGTAATTTGTATAAGCTACGCGTTAGCTCCTACTATTATTCAATATTGCTTCGAAAATACAAACCCCATTAAAACCTCAAATAGAATATTGTTTTTTAACATTGTAATAATACCTAATAAAACCATAATTTAGTATTTTAGTAGTTGTAATACATTATCAGGTGAATTCATCTGAATTTTCGTTGAGGTTATCATTGCTTTAAATAATATGTTCAATGCCGATATACCTACGCAATTGATACGTTATCGAATCTTAAATCGGTCGCTTATAACTGCGAAATTTATAAGTTAGATAGGTATAAAATATAAAAATGAAAATCAATTTTTAATTTCAAGGTTATTGTAATTGTTCCACCTATACGGGGGCTCATTTCTATGATAAGAGTATAGGCACTCGTTGGGGAGAGGGAGCGTGAATTGTGAATAATATTTTTTCTTTTGAAATTTCATAATTTTATTATGCTTTAGATAACTGAGTTTTGGTCTCATGGTATATACAGGTGTAGGCATACGTACCTATTTTTTATATTATCATTGATTGAATATTGGTACATAGATATTACGTAGCTTTGATCATATACTATTATTCATTAAAATTAATTTCAATACACTTATTTCTCAGTAAGAATGTTATCCAAATTTGACAATTTAATGAAAAAGTTAACTCAAGTTAGTTCAGTGAACTCGACGTTAAACTATCAATTAACAGGTAGTTAATAAGCAATTTATTTAGTATTCAACTATAAAAGTTAAAAGATGATGCAAAGAAAAACATAAATTTAACATGGTAAAAATAAAATGTATTGTTTTTTTTTATTAAAAGCATTTTGTATGCTTTGAATGGTATTTAAATTTTTAATTTTAAAGTAAGTTATTTCAGAATAAAATATTACAATTGTAAAGTGAGTTATTTTGGAGTAAAATATTAAGATTTAAAAATATTTATAACTTTAAAATTAAATATTAATTCAAGTCTACTATAATATGTCGAAGATAAAACCTTTTAATTATATAAATACAATAGGTCAATTCACTTTAAGATTAAAACTAAAAACTTAAAATAAATTCTACCTAACCCAAATCTGTTATTTTCTACCTATACGTGTTATTGTGACGGAGACAACACATGTGGCTGCATTGTCTTAAGCCTGTTCTCGAATCGAAATATTGCGGGATATGCACTAAGACTTGATAACATAAGGCTTATTAATAAATTGCGACCGGCAACCAGGTTAAAGATTTTCTACGCTAGGTAAGAATATGAGAATCCGAGCGTTATACTACAGTGGCCTGAGTATGATACCCGCTGCAATACTGATTATTAAATTAAATTAATTTTTTGTTATGTCGGACGTCTTAAGCATACAATACACTCGATTGTCTTGTCTATTATTAATATTATACGTATTCACGGTAAAATAATTGATTATCGTGCCCACTTCCTAGAGAACAAGGAGTCTAAGGGCCTCCGAAAAGCCGCAGAGTGTTCGGAGTAATTAACGGCTATAATATTGTAATACTACGTTTCGCATGCATCGGGGCCCCATATGGGCATGTTAATGCATAATATAATTATATTATATCACACAGTTGGCGTTTAGACGAACAAATGCACCTAAGTATACCTCTATATTATGCAGTACTCGATTTTATACATTATCTACATCAAAATATGTTGGTTTGTCGTTAATGGATAGATATTTATTTAAACCTGACACTAGTGCAGTTATAGTACTCTCGAAAAGGAACCTCGAGTTTATGTGATTATAATTATTTACATTTTTTTTTTTTTTTTTGATACTCTATTCATAACATCGCAGATAAATTCAACGACTAAAATAAATCGTATTTTGTTACATTTTTTACGTGGCCCACGCCATCTCACTATGATACTATTGATATAATGATACGTCGTATCTCCATCATAGCTATATAGATGTAAACTTATACATTATGATAATTATGTTTTGTACTTTTATCTAAAAGTTACTACATAAAATGTGTTATCCGATATTTAGGTTAGGTTAGAATAAAATATAGTTTATGTAATCATAGTTATTATATCTTGTGCTATATTTATTACGTGGGTAATAAATAATATGGTGTAATCTGCCAACATAATATTTAGTATTTTCACGTCTAGTTTTTATCAACAAATTGAAAGAATCGTTATTAAAACTTTTAAAAATATTATAACCTGCACTCTGCAGTATGACATTTGAAGTTTATGACTTTGCGGATTACTGGGATTCATTATTGAAAAATATTTTTCTAGTAAAGTTTATATTCGTTCAAACTACACATATTGTGGCAGATGCTTATGTTTGATATATTTCGGTAAAAATACATTCGATACTTACCTTTCTGCTGTTGTGTTTAATATTAAAAAATATTTTTTGTTTTGATGTTTGTTGAATTGTTTTTACGTTTTAACTGCAGTCATTTAATGTATATTCATTTTTTGTGTAATTGCTTAAAAAAAACTGTTGCAGACATATTAAAACATTACAGTGTGAAGTTGTCAACTTGTATTTATAAATTACTCGAATATAGTAACTCAAAAGTAGGTAGGTATAGTTTTGTTAAAATTAAATTTTGTTCATTTCCGGTTGAAAAAATAATAATAACGCAACTGTTTCTAGAATAACAATAATAGTCGTTGAAATTCAACTTTATTATATGAATTTATTAAAGAAAATCACGAATCACACATCATTTATATTCAAATCTCAAGAATTCATAGCATTACGTACAAAAGTGTAGAAGTGGATAAAAAAAAGGATTTTTATTCGGTCAGCACGGAATTCCTGAATCGTCGATGATGAAAAAAATTGTTATTTCAATGGTATGGTAAAAATAAAAATAAATGATGAGAATTTGCACAACAATAATGTAGTTCAAATAGTAATAACAACACGAAAAATGTATACATAATATTTACGTTTTTGTATGTCATACATAATATTTCGTTGGCGAAATTCTTAGATTTATTTTTTTTAGACAGCGAATCACAAAAACACGTAAATGTTGGTGTTAATCATTTCACGAATTATTTTTAAAATGCGAAAACTCAGCATCTTACACAATAATAATAATACACCAGCTGCCAACAAGAGACAATTTTTCTTAATCATTTTTTTTTTGCCTGTTCCGTCATTTTTCCTTGGTTTTGATAATATATTTTTTTAATTCAGTCCCATTGTACACGCACAATATGTCTTCACCTTATTGATTTCGGTGGAAATGACTTTATAAAGTTTTCAATTTTAACCGGGAGCTCACCCGAAGTTTCTCTACCATTTTTTTAATTTATGGTTATTTTTTTCCTTGCTAGATTAATTTAAGTTTTCGTGCGTGAACAATCTATACGACACCTGTGGCTACCCTGTGAAAACTTTTTACGCTTTCCCACAGCAACTCGGTGGGCCTTTAAAATATCGTCACGTTTGATTACTATTTTGCGCCAATTTTAAAGGCCTTTCCTAGCCAATACACTTTCGTTCCGACACGTGATCAACGCACAAGTATAAAATAGTATACTTATACTCATATAAGTTCATGGCATATGCCAATTAAACATGCTGTAATGCACGTCTAATTAGGGTAGTAGATGGCATAGTATTGTTTCTTGTGTTAGATTTTCGGTTAACCACCTGGGAAAAAAACCACTCATCACTACAGTAGGAATTTACGATGTTAATAAAACATTATTCCTTTATTATGATAATATTATGGTTACTTATTATAATTTCACTGTCAACATAAATTAAACTACTGTGAGATTATACCAATGAAATATTTATGTTTTTTTAACAATATTTTTTAAAAACGTTTTAATGTATTTAAGCACTGAATGTTTTGCGTCGTTTGAATAATATTTGTTTAAATCTTATTTAAGTGATAAAAATGTGCAGTAATTGTATTCAAATAAAATAAAATATGATGGACGTAATAAATATAAACTTCTCACATACATGTTTACGAAGCTAACTTAATATTTTTATACATCATTGTCCATAATCATTTTACATCTTTCTGCTTTTCATGACGCAAATATATAATTTTATATGTCTATATTACTCGTATTGATACTCCAATAAATTATAAGGCTGTGGTAACGTGAAGTTACGTGATGTAGTATGTATATTATAGTAGGTATAAAAGAATGTAGTTTTTATATAAAAATCTCTTTCAGGCATATAGTGCAATTTGAAACACTCGTGAAATAAGTTTATTTTATTCTTCTCAAACTAGAGGAAAGTACATGTCCTAAATGCCCACGCCCACAAACCTTGTTGATTTTTGCGCAGTGCTTAAAATTAAGCCGATCAATGACCGTCATCGTAAAACATTCCCCTGCAGGTGAACGTTTCCGGCCATAAACGGTAAGTGTTTAACAAATTTTGAAAAATAATATAAAAATAGGAAGAGAAATAATGCAATAGCCTTTATCTATAATATTAAATTTGAATTACAATAATTATTTTTGGGTGTATTTAAATAAATGTTAAGACATGGCGAGATTGAAAAATTCACAATTGTAAATGTTTTAATTCAAAATGTAATTTACTAGTATTATTATAGGTATTCCTTTTGAAAAAATAAAAAACAAATAGTTAAAAATTACATACCCAATATTATAATAGGGTGAACCGATACGACCATTTATTGACGAAATATTACTATTGTCATCATTCGAATATACATACCTACTTAAGTAGTTATATAATATACAAAATTAATCTTTTAGCTTCAAATGTTTTGTCTGATACAAATTTATGCGATACACATTGATTGTCACCTACTAAGTCCTAACCTATTTAAGTAGTCATGGTTAGGTACTGTAGGGAGGGCATGAATGTGTATATTTACGAGTATTAAATTAATGTAATTATAGCCATTACCAATAACAGTTTTAAGCTCGTGGATATTATAAACGAAATATTGCCCGGAAATTATATTGTTAATTTATGTAGTTTAATAATTACCTACAATTACGTATAGTATTTTATAAATATTAACAACAAACGAGAATTATTTTGAACATTGTCCTTGTGTTGATATGAACCACCGATTAAAATCTTGAAAAATGTTATCAAGAGACAGATAATTTAACATTATCCAATGCATTATAGTCTGGTATGATTAAAATATAAAACAAGTCAGTGTAAAAAAATTATAGTTTATTTTTCTGATTGTACCTGGTACGTACAACCAGAATGTTTCATTTTATTTGGAAATCAAAAACCTACAAAATAATAATTTGTCCATTGATACAATAGAGTAGGTACCAATAAATAATTAAGGATCGGTTAAATTCATTTTTATATGCAATTAAAATGGTTTATTTCTGAAAATACAATTTCATATCATGATAAATATGACTATAAAATCTATGTTTATTTTACAAACAAAAAACGCTTCAGGGGTGTCGATAAAATTAAAACTAAATAAAAAAAATATTAAAATATTAATTATACCTAAATAGTATTGCGTGAAATAATGTTTCATGTTTTATTACAAAATAAGTAAATTAACGTAAACAATTATTGTATATTAATTCACAGTTTTTTTTTGCATACAAATGTGTTACGATATTATATCACAAGATTTTAAATTTCAAAGACAAAATTATTTTATTTGTATATCATCATGAATATTGATTAATTTGCAATATTCTTAGTTTAGGGAACATGTTATTTTCATCCATTAACTGTGTATAGATAGGTATATATAAATGTATATAAAATTATACCATTAAAAATAATATAGGTTCAAGCCAGAGGTTTTTTCGTAGATGTATGATTAAAAAAGAATATATTATACAAATATTTGTTAATTTATTGCAATTTTTTTTTTAAATCCTCAACGAACAAAAAATTGTTAGCTTTAAATAATAAATAAAATTGTATATACAATATAGGTACATTAACGTACATTAACTATCCAAACAGCTTCAACAAACCAATTAATATTATTATATATTTGCAAAGTGTATATTTACATACTTTATGTGATGCGATT
Organism: Aulacorthum solani; assembly: GCA_008528875.1. Taxonomy (NCBI): domain Eukaryota; kingdom Metazoa; phylum Arthropoda; class Insecta; order Hemiptera; family Aphididae; genus Aulacorthum; species Aulacorthum solani. Next base: position 21,365 of record PVMI01086340.1, read on the forward strand.
GGTACATGAAAAATCAAAAAATATCTTTTTGAAGTACCCACAACTATATCACTTAATAGTCAATTTTAAATCGAGAAAATGTAGAGCTACTTCACCTTAGTAGAAGGTATGCCACTATACTCGAAAAGCATTTCATATAAATATATAAAATAATTAAAAATACACTCACTTTAAAGTAAATAATTGTGTCAAACAAAAAGTTTAACTTTTCATCATAAACATAGATAATGTATTAATTCAAAATAATAGTATAATATTAAAAAAAAATATGTTTACATTATTTATAAAATATTGATTTCACATTAATATTCCATATTATTCACTTTTTCTAGATTAAATTTTTCTAAACAAAAATGTATTTTTATTTGGCGAACGTGACTTGGCTGGTGATATCCAAACTACATTTAACCAATATTTATAATATTAAGTAATTTAAATTAAGTTCCAAAACTGTTGATAAATGATAAAATATCCATAGGTGCATTTCAAACATTATGCGTGTTGTGTTTACTAAGCAATTATTAATTTTCATTTTTATTTTCTAAACACCATGTGTGTGATGAGTCTAGACTTACAACCAGGAAACTTAAGTCTTATCTATCCAAAATAGAGTGACGCTCAACCGACTTCGTCCTTATGATAAATCGTCACCAATAGGTAGTACCCATTGACACGATATTTCCTGTTCGTATTCTTGATATAATATACTTTTGATAGCGAATATAAGAGCTTATTCTGTCAGTGCCTAGTAGAAACTGTGGCTGATGTTTTCGTGTTCTCTTCAGAAGGTTCGGTGGATGAGTTTGTGTATTTTACCACTGTCAAATAAGCCACGTGGACCCGTCGATGACAAGTGGTTATTCTCAAGACGATCACTATTTTGTTTTTCGAGACGCGCCGTCACTTCTACGGGCGTCCCGCCGTCTTCAAAACCATTTCTACAAGTAGGTATTTCGGTTAGGGATGAAACAACATTTTCGTTCGATGTTTATGACGAGGGCTTAAACTAATTAACAAATTCCTAGATAAAACACTGTACCCAATAATTAAATACCTACAACGTTACTTCTCATTAACTAGATTTTAATTTAGTGCCCGTTGATATAAAAATGCGCATCTCGTTGTACATATATTATTATGTACGATGAAATACATGTCACTGCAAAAGTACGAATTCCAGCCCTTTACCCAAATCGATCTTTGAACGTTCTCGGATATACAAAGAATAAATTATAAGCTATATGTATATAGTCAGGGTCCAAACTAGTTTGAAAAATGTGTTAAAAAACTAAATGTTCGAATCGAATGCTCGACGAAAGCGATAATATTTCACGATTACAAAATGTTGTTTATATTTGGAGTTTTTTTTTTTACATTAATAAAACCGTGAAAAATATCTAATAATATTACCATATGCTCGACGAGCACAACTGCTCGAGTTTAATTCGGAATATTGAATTGCACTCGCGCATTAACTACGACGTGCACAATTGTAAACCAGGAAGTGGAGATCCCCTTATACAGCAATATACTCGGATGTTGGCTGCTTGTACCACAATGTGTTATATATAATATAATATATATACCATCGAGTAACAGCGAAAGCTACTTTTCCCCTTCGACATGATCCAACCGAGTGACACGGTTTGCTAAACCATTCGACGAGCTGCTGCCAGAAAACTTGCCAACCAGATAGCCACGCACACTGCAATATACATCCGCCTAAAATATTGAGTATAATATCGTGTATCATGTATGCGAGCAAAGTATTGAGTAGGTATTTTGAATATCGGGAAATGTATAATATTATACCCCCGGTTCTATGCTGTATATAATATTTCCGCTTAGGTGTAGTATTGATGATATCCTCTTCTCGGTTGTGTGCAGTTAATCCCATGACTACGTAGAGGTATTTTATCATTGTATATACACATAAAGACACAGTTATAAAATGTGGAGATACTTATTAAAGACGACAGTGTTTTTATGATATTGTATTCTTAACTATTTCATAAATATTTTTTATAAAAAAAAAAATAATAGTAATAAACAAAATGTACAAACCATTTCCTTTACATTATATATATATATATATACAGAAACGAGCTGGTACCTCTTAGCACCGTCGTAGATGAAAATGTTTAAAAATTAAAATCTAGGAACTAGCCCTGCTGTACAGGAAGTGTCAAGTGTACCACCTCGTCGTCGAGTAGGTGAGTAAGAGCTATTTGTTCAGTAGTTTCCAAGTCCATATGCCCCATTTAGCCCCACACAAATGCACATTCATTTATATACGTATAGAGATGGATGAATTACGTCTTTTGCTAGTAGTTACAATAGGATTTCAATAAAAACTTGATTTATTTGTAACATCAAAGCACTCACGATAGAAGTATCAGAATAACAACAATATTCGCAGTATTCTACATTTATTATTTACTTTTTTTAATTTTGTTTTGAACAAACAACGTTTCTAATTTGTATTATTGAAATTTTTTAACATTCAAAAATGTTGGGCTCAATTTGTTTTGATTATTATTTGTAAAGCGCTGTATTTTCGTGGAACCCAAATCAAAAACTTTCGTCATCAATTTTCATATACCAAATAATTATATTTAAAAATAGTATATAATTAATAAATTGACGTTACTTAAAATCGCAATATCATACGAATCTCATAAGTGAAAATCACATCAGAAGTAGCAAACATCGATTACAATATATTGTATAAATAAGGATAAATATAGGAAAATTCCAAACAGTATTTTAACTTCTTTTTTATTTTAATCACAAATATGATACCTGTTATTTAATTTATACCATAGACTATAAAATACGTAAAGAATAATTTTTTTTCAAATATGTTTTACTATTTCAATTATTTCAAACGTCAAATAATACTATATTTGTCACACTAAGAACAATATTAAAAAGGTATGAATAAAATACTTTTTTTTTGTAG
>PVMI01086410.1:0-11599 GCA_008528875.1 Aulacorthum solani
TAAGACTATGTCTAATGCCAGAAAAAAGTCAAATGTGGTTAAAAAAATTAGAATGTTTCAAAATGTTTCGACACAGTTTCTATAAACTTCAGAATCTAAGTTCAATGCTACCTACAAAAAGTCTACTTTTCCACATAAATAAAAAAACATCAAAATTTGACTATTCTACCAAAGCATGCAAGTTATTCCTCTAAGGCATGTTTTTCGTATACAAATTATACGCAGCTCCAACAAACTTAAGTATTGGAATATATCGACAAATCGTCCCGAAGACGTTCCGACAACTGGGGTGGCCGTGGAATACGTAAAAAGTTTATATTTATTACCCCCGGATACGGCACGTCATAGTATTATTTTACCACATGTGCAGCTTTCTCGCATGCTGATGGGATTTTATCATATAATATAAAAAAAAAATGTTTTGTCAGTTATGCAAAATTAAAAAAATTAAATATGTCATAACGTTTACCTGCATGCGTGTATATAGTGCGGCCCACGTCTTCGTTAAACGTGCCAGTCATATTGACAAGACTATTCTAATGTTTTTTTTTTTTTTTGTACGCCCATATCCGTTGCGTTTAGACCGTTTTCTTTGTTGCGAATCGAACTTTAATGCGACCCATAGCTATATATATTATATATATGGCGTATACAATTTACTAGTATTTCATTTCTGTTTTTAATTAAAAAAAAAAACCGTTCAGAAATTATTTATTACTCTCCAATCAATATCGTGTTATTTACGAAATAATGTTATGATATTATTATAACATGTGTTTATCCGTATAAGTATTGAGTACCTATACAGCGAATAAAAATCGTAGGCGGAACGTTTAATCGCCGATGAAGACGTAACGCACTAGCTGTCACAATAATATAAGTATCCAAATATTATCGTTTATTTTAATCTTTAGTTACTTGCCGCTATCCGCCAGTTTCGTACACAAAAATGTTCGATGGGGATGGGGAGGGGTGTTATGTAATATATATACAACATTATTTAACTATATATATTTAAGAGGGGGAGGGAGCTTAACACTCAAACCAAACTCATGAGTACCCCACTGTATCATATATTGAAATTTAAAGGTATTACAATTTTTTTCTAATTTCTAAGTCTTAGGCAACCCTGAGCGTTTCTGCACGAAATTTTACAATAGCAACGTTTTACATAGTTATATTTATTTGTATTTATATCTATTTATTCATGATCAAAGAAGTCGGGGGTAATAACTACAATACCCATTATTTATACCTTACAAGTATCTCTTAACATACCACTTATTTAAATTATTGTCTGTTTAATGACTAAACTCAAAACTATATATGATTTTAGTTACTTCTTTAAGTCTTTTATGGGTGATACCACGTATCGATGATTCTGTTTTGTTCATTAACTGTATTACAATGTATTATAACGATAGTCAACCGCAACCTAATGTTGACATTTATTGCTGTAACCTTCATCATTGCATATCTATATATTATTGGTGTTACACTTTGTAAATTAATTGTTTTGAATCTTATTTAATAACTAACCTAACCTAGCTAAAATTAATATGAAAAAGACAAATGAATCGTGAAAAAAGTTTGTTCTCAATTTTGGGACCTTATCTATGTTCCTAACTAGGAATTCGATTTACAAAACTTAATTACAAGTTTAAAATTGTTTTTTTTTTCAAAAACATTGGGGGTAACCCACCCATTGTATGCAACTATCCTTCTTATAAAATAAATGTTACTACGATTTAATCAGTTCGTACAGAACAATGCCTATAATTTGTTCAAATGTTCGGTTAATCGTCTCATAGTTACTTAATCAATTAATAGAAGTGATTCGCTAAACGTTTCATAGGCTGTGTCTTGAATGACTGGAGTGTAATTGTATTTTACATGAACGAGTCCTAAGCAAATTTACTTTTGCCATTGTTAGATTTTCAAGGTAACTTTTATTTTTTGCATATCAACAATTAACAACTGAATCACATTGCATGAATATATATTGTAAATTATACTCCTTATTATATGATTGCAGAAGTCGTTTATTATTTGATTATAATAAAATAGATAATCTACAAAATAAAACGATATAGTTTAAAATAACCACTCATTAGTAAGTTTAAAAATATAAAATTTAAAAAAAAACCGGTACTTCTCTACATCAGATTTGCAGCAGTTTAAGAGTGATGCATTCGTTTTTAAAGAGTGTTTAAATTTGTAGGTAATGTTGCTTTCTCTTAAACAAAATAATAAGATTTTAACCGAGATAATGGAAATAAAAAAAATGTTTGTTCTGAATAGCACTATATATTTTTATTGTTAAACAAAAGGAGCGACAACGTGGAATTAAAGACGTATTATACTTATCATTTTGTTATAAAACGTAAATGGTAGGTACCTACTTGGTGTCATGGTTTTATTATACTGACATCATATACCTATTCATTTTGTTTATTAGTTTAATGTGATGCGTCCCAACGACAAAATACAACGGGTTCGACGGGAATAAAAAAAAATAATTTGGATACAATCTTCGTTACAGAATATTCTTAAGCTGACCATTAACAACAGCGCTATGCATAACAATAAAACAAATAAAAATATAAAGGCACACAAAATTTATTATTTCATAAAGAAGAACATGCATTTATTATTATTATTATTATTATATTATAGTGTGATAAAATAATTTTAATGGAGATTTCGGAAGAAATGGATTTTTTTAAACAGACTATTGTAGTATTCAGTATAGGTGCATATTATATAGGTAATATGTTTCTACCTGCATTTAATAGTCTTATAATATAGTAAATATATCAAATTATATAGGTATTTTGTTCATAAGTACTTCTGCTGGAATTTTCAAAATAATAATATTTTACGTTTTTAGAATGATACGATTTTATCATGACGCATTATTATTTCTAAAGCCGTACGAGAGTTATCGAGTTTACACCAATCTGGTAGTAGAGGGCTTATTAATATTCTGTATTGTTTCTGCATTTCAGATGATCGTAATGAGTTGTGTATCATAGTTGTCATTTGAGATTTGATAAAGTCAAGCTAAAAAATTATTTTGCCTAATATATTGGTAAATACTCGTATTTCGAATAGTGAAAATAATAAGTAATTAAATCATAATACATCATAGTTATTAATTTTGATGAATTTATTAGCACTGTCGATTTCTATATTATAAGTATTATAATAATCGGTTTATTTATAATATATGGGCTGTATAAAGTTAAATAAATTGCAACTTTCATGTATGTACTGCTTGGTATTATAAAGTGTATCGAGAACACATAGAATGCCAAGAAGCATTTTGACTTTTGAGCAATTTTTATTTAATTGGAATTTACTTATTTTAAAAATATCTTCCTTCATAGAAAAATTGAGTTTAAGTTTTCCTATAAAAACTTTTGTATAACTTGTAGTTTTTGAATAATATTGTAATAGTAAATTATATATGTAGGTATATATATATATACGGTTTAAATTGTTAAGTTTATTTCTCTGCTAAGTGCTAGGTGATTTTTCTCGCATCACTATGTATAATAATATTGTGGAAAATGGAATACTTGTGCAGTGCTTCTTTGGAACTAAGATCAATTTAATCTTTATACATCGTTTTTCAGATTTCAAATGTTTGTACCGACGTCATTCCATAATTGTATGTCATTCGACGTTACCAGGAATTGAGTACATTTTATATTCGTATGTTGTTGTTTTATATAAAATGCAGTTGCACACTAGCACACTACCTATGTAAAACGCAGTAATGTAACAACAGTGTAACATTTATGTACATTTAAAACAAATATTGTACATATATTATGATATAAACAATTATAATAGATAAGTATATAACACGATTATATTCAAATCGGTTGGACACAATAACTGTTTAGAAAATGTAACAAATAATAATGCAATCGAGATTAATTGTACACAATGGTAATCACCTATATTAATATATTTAATATATTATACAAGTATTAACATACAGTTCAATCATTTTTATTATTATTAAGGAAGAAACGGGAGCACTAGAATACTATATATTAATTATAATATGGCTGGTCTAAACAACAATATGATTTAAATGTGTGAAAAAAAATAAGAAACGGATTGTCATTCTACAGATCCGAGAAAAATATATCGTTTTTAGTAAGGTTAGAACCAAAATAGTTTTTCGAATTCGATTATTATATCATACTGTTCAGTATTCATTAGTTTTCAATTTAATGTTTTGAAAATGTTAAGACACCGGCTGACTTCAGCAACGCACCTGACTCACTCATGTTATATAATATTAGAACTTGATAAAATTTAACCTCCTTAAATGTACTCACACAATTGTTTATTTATATATTATCAATTATTATTTTAATGTTGCTTATAAATTATAACTATGTTGTATGTTTGTCATGAGAATTTCACTAGTCAATATTCGATCTGCCTTATCGACTTGCTCACTGCGTTCAACAGACAACACTATCATCATCTTTTACAATAAAACGACCGACTATTTGGTGTTTGCTATTTATACATCGTTTTACGAACACACTTAAGAGGCACGTATTTTTTAAGTAGGTTATTGATAGAACAATATGATTTCGTTATGTATATATTGTACAGTGTAAACGCATAAAACGTTATGTGCTGCGTTCTATATAAATTCGTCTTTACGACGTTGCAGTCTTTGGACATTATACATACCAGATATAGGAAATATACAATGCGAATGCGCTTATTATAATAATTCTCGCGGTGCCACGCTTTTGTGTTCCGGTGAAATATTATAAATAATACAATATGAACAGAGTATGGGGCAATTGCAAAGTCGTGGGCGTATGTAAATTACGATCATTACAAGACAATACCTACACGGCGGTGCACGCAGCTAGGTTTAATAATAATTTTACGGTCAAAACGAAATTAAGTTATTGTGCATTTATAATTTATTGGTTTTTGGTTTTTGGTTATCGAACAACTACGTAGTAGTATATAGTGACGTATTAAGTATGTTCCGAATAGGTGCGATTCAAATAAATTAAGTCAAACTCAAAAACAACCACGTCTGCATAACACAACAAATCAAATCATAATCAAAACCAAATCGCAATAGCATGTAGGTACTAAATATGATGTACGTATAAATTACAAATGTTTAGTATACAATATAGGCACCCAAGTATTTTACACATATGGCCGAATAGGTAAAACGAAGAGACTCGAGTATTAAGTAAATTTATGACAACCTTCGACAAAAATTGTTTTCATTTGTCCATATACACTACAACTTCGGTTGACTACAAGATTTCCCTATTTTTCATTCAAGTATTTTATTACTATTTCTGAGTTTTATCTCCTTGTTGGAAATCGCATGTGATAGCATATTGGCGTGCTTAAAAATCAACAAGTGGGAGCATGGGAGTGATTCATTTTTTAATTTATTTTTTCAATAAATCTTTTGTTATAAAGGTCTCCATCTCCGCTTGATGTTCCATAAAGATCGATTCATTGATTTTTTTTAACAGTATGTAATAGTTGTTTGATATTTTATTTAATGCTAAGACTGAACTTTCAAGAAACCTTCTAAATTTCTTTAATTATCGAGATGTAAAATAGAGAAAACTAAAGTTTTCAGTTAATATTATTTATTAGTATATGCTATAAGACTATAAGAGTATAAAAAAATGTTTACAGATTATTGATATTATATGGGAGCAGTTTGTCTAACAATTACTAAATTATATTATAATATTATTGTAGGTACCTACCTAGATTTACTTCTCAAAATTGTTTTCGCAAATATCACTAAATAAACATCACTTCTATTTGAGCTGATACAATATATTACGTTATAATATAATGTTTAGATAAAACAACATCTAATATCTCATAATATATGTACTATGTGCATTTTCAAACGTATTTCGACAGAATTATTGTTTCTGTTACTATTCACCTGCGAGCTTTCTAGTTTCTCTGCGAGATTAACTACAATATTCTAGTTATTACATTTGATATTATAAAAGTAAAAACCGTGCTATACGTACTATAGTCATGCCGAGCTAATTAATTAGCTTTCAAATTTTAATAATTATTTTACCAATAAATACCTCGTGGCGATAAAATATTATTGTACTATTACCTATCTATTACAGGGTATTCATCAGCAAGACATAAATAGCGAGATTTTTCAAAGTTCAGATAAACTAAGTCCTCAAATTAAATATGTCCGTAGATAAATTTTATACTACAAATTTCAAAGTGACCTTTATAAACAGCACTTTTGATTCACATAAAATATAAATTAGTTTCCAAATAAATAACCAAATTAATACATATTATTATAACCAATCAAACAAATATTATTAGTAAAGACGTCATACAAACATAAAACAAAATTACAATAAAATATAAGTATAATAAGTTTATTTTGTTAGTTATTATATTCTTATAATATAGGTACTTGATCTCCTGGGTCTAATTCCTATACTTGTCTCCAAAATCTTTCGATGCAAATTATCTGTGAAAAAAAAAATATCAAAAAAATAAATAAAATAAATAATTATTTTTACTTCACTGGATGGATTGGGTTTTGTACCACATATATTTTTGTAATAACAATGTACGAATTGCATGCAACTAAATTTGTATCACATTTAATACTTTAAGATTTTTAATGATGATAGTATAGTGGGTAGTGTTCATTGTTGAAAAAATCACGAAACCGAACGAATTTCTAATAAAACCTTAATATTAAGTACATATATCATGAATTCTTTCTTTTCGTCATTGCAAGTTTTCACTATTGTATATTTTACAATTAATATTCAATAGAATATCATAGAACACGTATGATCTTAAATTTCGAACGCAGGTTGAGATCGATGAGAATTGATATTAATAACAATAAGAATAAATACTCTCACAGTGTTTGGCACTCTTTCCGAAAAACAACCATCGGTATAGTGACGAGTAAAACGCTCCATCGACTGGTGGTGGTGCCCATGATGGCGTCTCAGCGTAGGTAGATTATAATATACTCTACAGGTGCGCACATTAACGAATTGGAGCGTACTAATTGGGTACGTTTAAAAATATGTTTTGGAGGAAAAGCTGGTCTTTGAGTGTGGTATTCTGAAAATAAAAACTGTAAATAAAACATAACTACTCTATATTTTGAAATGGTACAACGATAAGTGAAAACTTACTGTCCATCGCTTATGTATTTTTTTGAAACAAATTAAAAAAATTCGTTTTACATTTGATTTCTAACTCAGGAATCGTCATCACTCCTACTTGATATTATGTGGTCACTTAAAAACTACGTTTTATGTTATTATTACAAACTACCATTAATATTAATATTATTGTAACGTCGAGATTTACATTATACGCAGCATATTATATATTATTACGTGCGTATAAATAATATTATATTATGAAAGAAGTATATTAATGCGTATTTTGTTTGCGCACTTTATGCGTTATTTTTAAATTTATGTCTTGAAATTTGTCCAGTCCGTTGAAAAATTGTCTCTTGTAGATCAACGAACCCTATTTATAAATCATGTTCAATATATAATATATATATTATATCGTCCGCGGAAGGATAATACACATTTAAGTATGGCAATAAATCACAAGGCCTTGCGACGTCGTATGATTTACAAACATATTATACATATATCTGTATAGACACGTATATATAGGTAATACCTGCAGGATAAACATCGACGGGATGAAAGGCACCAAAATAAAATGTAATACATTTCAAGTTTTGCGGTCAAACTTCAATGATATAGAATATACCTATAACCTTCGTCATATACATTATAATGTAATGTACAATGTATATATATATAATAAAATATTTGGAGTAAAAAGTTCTTTTTTGTGTTATTTTTATCGTGTACGCCTCAGTTTTGTGTGAAAGTTTTTGGGTTCTATATTTTCTTGACGAATCCCATTGGAGTAGTAAGTTGAAAAGTTATTCGAGGAAAATAATGAGAAACTTTAAAAGTTTTAAATTAATTTGCTCCAGGGGAAACTTTATTTTGGAATTCTATTTATACTTATGCTTTTTAAAACGATATTTTTTTTGACTTCCATCAGTATTACAAGTTTGAAGTTTGTATGTTGAAGTAAACGTAATTATGAGATGTTTTTAATATCCATCAAATGATTATAGGAACATACAGCAATTATAAACAGATATTTTGATGATTTATACAATAATTGAAAATGTTTTATTCAATATTACAATTTTACAATTTTGAAGTAATAATATTTTGCTATAAATAACTAGTTACAGCTTAACACTTATAAACAAACTTACACCCGAATGAAAACTTAACTGTAGAGAAACTGCACGAATCGATATCCTAGTATATATAGAATATACAATTTGTCAAATGCCTTTTTTGAATGGGATGAATTAGTGTGTATTCAAACCACCTCAATGCTCGTGCAGCGTTTAGAAATATCAACCGCAACTCTGTCGGACTCAATGGGTCCAATTTACAAACTTGTCTTTCAAGGCTATCAAAAACCGATAGCTATTGTAATGTAATAATCGTTAAATTCTCCATTGAAAAAAATAAAAGATAAAGAAATCTGTTTTGGACTGATTCCAGCGAATTATCGTGTGCAGCAAATATAGGTATCCCGCGTGACAACTAATAATAATATAATGTGGTCTAGAAATTTTACGTGACAGTTTAAAATTGAAAATGTAAATAAGCAATTGATTAGAAATAACGATATGCGTAATGCGTTTGATATAATGTAATACACCCGTAGTTTTTCGTTGTGGTATAATAAATTCTTAACAGTCGCAAAATTATTATACATTATTTTATTATATTGGCTCAAATCGGGTTTGAAACAGATAAAAAATGTCTCGTCGATATCAAATTGGTTATGCATACTTATATAGGTAGCCGGCTATAAGCGATAGGTCAATGTTTTCACCAAACATTTATCATCAATGCGCGAGTTTAAAAATATATTATACGTATTATTGAAAAATTGATATTATACAGCTGTCTGGAGGTGGGTGGCCCACTACAACGTAAATGTTATTACCTGACGCATATTGGGGCCAGTGTCTTTATATAATTGAAAGCAGAGGCCAGTGATAAAATAAGTCGAAATTTTTGTCAATAAATCAACATATTCTGTGAAAGATTCAGCGTTGTAACAGAAAAACACATTTTAAATCAAATGGAAGATCTCTACATATTATCATGAAAGAACTTAAGCAAATTCGGATACCTTAATAATTAACAATTTATAGAAAATATTTTTTTACAGAATGTTTCTCTTACTCGCTCTATATAGTTATCTCGGTCAATCTTTCTGAAATATAGAATGAAATAGATAAAAGATTTACTTTAGATCGTATAAACGTACATATTATATGTATTATAATATTATTGTTGTAAATTGTATTTCTAATAAATTTAAATTTCATTTTTACCTATTGCAGTAATTTCGTAAAATGTTTTTACAAACAGCATTGGCATATATAAATATTATGGTTGTACGTTTGTGGTTTATTAAACCGTTAGCGAGGCCTAGGCGTGCAAACTTTTGGCCTGTGCAACTATGTAGATAAGTTACGTTGAGGATTTGTAGAGTGAATATAAAAAAAAAACACTTATGGATTCTTTCTCATTTTAATTGGAGCGCTGACAATGCAATTTTTCTGAGAACGTTATTATACTCTCCATGTATAATATTTTATTCAATCATGGCTCACTTAAATATTAAATATCCTTAAAAGACCAACGAACTTATTATTATGTTCTTACCTTTGAATTTGATACTAAGTGAATTCACTGTACATAATAAATAAGCTGACAACACGAAATTGAAACTGCTGAAGAAAAGTTACTGCGGTGTCCATTTGTAAGACGGAAGCAACACACGCAGGTGTGACGTCATTAATCTGTCACTGCAGAGTGCAGTGTTGTTGTACCCACCCACTCGTTTTGGAAATATGATTTGTATATTCAACATCAGATGCTGCCGTTGCCTACACATACATTGATAAAATGTTTATCTCACACACGCACGTTCATCGAAATAATAATGATATGGGCGGACGACGAAAAATGATATCATAATATGTAACTGATGCTTACGTCTCAGTGGTTGTAGCGGGATCGCGCCAGTCATAAATTACGTTTGCGAACGTAATTAGCCGATCAAATTCCTTACACGGTTTTGATAAATCGCGTACGCGATGTGTTTTTTTTTTCCCACTCGCCCGTCGGAATAATTGATATTTTATCGTGATATTATATAGGTACACCGCTGCACGGTCCGCAATATAATATAATAACTATAACTACGTGATTAAGACGTCTCGTCGTGTGCGCCCGCGTGTGTGTTCACGTCGATTCATTACGCCTCGACGAATCCGCTTGACGAGTTAATCGACCGCCACGGCGTAGGTATACACAATATAATCGTATCGTCGTATGTTATACTATCATATTATTACGTGTACGCAATAACATAATATCAGAACGAATGGCTAGTATTGTAGGATAAGGCTTATCCATGTCACAGTCGAGTCGAGTATAAGTGAATTGAAAAAAAAAATACTACACCGACGGCCGCGCAGACGACGATCCGGGTATGACGACCGTTGTCGTCGGTCTCGAATTATTCTCGAGTCGAGTGAGAAAGTAAAATATCCCCTTCGGACGACGAGTACCTATATAACCTAAGTAAATAAATGATGCAGTGTGCGCATACGTATTATGTGTACTGCGTACCTATATATACCTAGGTAGTTGTTATTAGCTCCATAATTCATGACGGACTGCCAAAGTCAAATTGTTTTTTATGTTGACGAGTATTATAGCGGGTCGTAAATAATAACTTAGTAATCACGATAAAAAAATACACTGACGTCTTAATCACATGGTAGTATTACCTGCATATACTATTAATATTTTACGTACAGATACACTGCTAAGTCGTACGGAATGCCGATCACGCACGTGCTATATAGGTACTGCAGAGGGCACCGAAAACCGTTTTAGGACCATTAATACGTGAACGCGTGCCTTACATATGACGAGCGTGTACGAACGTGTTTCATATACGATCAGCAATACCTCTCAATTCAATGTAACCTGCAGCCACCTTAGTAAACCTCGAATTTTCTACGCGGTTTGCCAACCACAAATTCGACGCAGGATCAGCATAGTAGCCGAGCCGGTATAACAGCGGGCGATTTCTGTGGGGCCTATTTCTATACAACCTAAAGGATTTCGCTTCTGGTGGCTTTTCGTACGAGTACTTTTCTTGCACGTTGGGCCGGTAGAGAATATTCATGCAGCAGTAAAGGTTACGACGGCCATGGAAAACATTAAGGCTCAACTTGGAGGTGTGCAGCATCCCTTAAACGTGAGTTTTCTCAGTAGAGTCTGGACGTGAAGTTTGGCGTCACCACCGGTCCAGTACATTGTCTAGACGCATTGCCTCCTGTCTAGAATCGCACTGTTGCAAGGAAGACGTACCCCATAAGAGTAGAGAACGCGTATAATCGACCAAACACGACTTATAT
>PVMI01086486.1:0-25170 GCA_008528875.1 Aulacorthum solani
TCCGGCGCCTTTTTTTATAGCACCCCCCCCGGGGAAATATCGCCCACCGGGGCGGCCCCCCCCCCCGCGCCGCCGCCAAATTAATTGGCAAATGCCCATTTATACACAACGGCACAAAAAAAAAAAAAAAAAAAAAACCTTAATCGTTCCGAGACCCACTCGTGCACTTCACCCGAGCGCAATCAGTAGTGTTCGAGCGGCGAGGTCTAATCGCAAATATTCGTCGACATTGTACAAAAATCATTGCACTCGGCTGTTGGAAGAAAGCGATTCGAGTTTAATCTGTGTCAAGTTCGGTCTCGTTACTCTGTTGTACATAGTTCTATTTAGAATGTTTTAGTTTTGTTTTTTTATCACATTTATACCAACCTTACCAGTCAATATTTAATGAACACATAATGAAAATATTAATTATTCGCATCATTCAATTCGACTTTCGACATTATAACATTGTATACTCGAATAATACTTTTGAATAGATAATAATATAAACCCTATCGTCGTGTTGTCATTTGTTTTTAATTATTCAAACAACATTATAAAATCTGTTTGATTAATCATTTTCTTTAAAAAAAATATACATGCAAAATTTCGTAAATTCCCGTCAATACATAAAGTATAACAATCAAATTTCGCAAATGAATGTATTATTTGTATAATAATTATCATTATTATTATTTTCATTAAAAATAGTAACAAACTTATAAAACTATACAATTAAATAAAAATCAATTTTCTGGTTACAAAATAAGTCATATTTGATCGTTGATTAAATTTATTGACATAGATTGGTATATGAACATATTCATTACGAGTATTAATACCTAAACTATTGCTAATACTTCTATTCAGAGTTAGGACTTATCTAGATAAATAAATATAAGTATTCATTTTATCTAAACATTTCACTTATTTAGAAAAATACACAAGATAATTTTTTTTGTGAATCGATAGATTCGAAAATATTTCATTTTTATTCTCATTGTCTCAGGCATAACTTGTACGTAAAAAAACATCCCGGTCTAAAAATATACGACGTTGTTCTGAAAAGACTATACATTTTTCCTATTTAGTATTTATTACTTATTGGTAATCAATATTCTGTATTCGGTTATAAATATATAAACATATATAATATACTAATTCATTTTAATTAGTTGTTTTAATTTTAATTTCAATAATTATCTGTAATTTATCTAGATAAAATAATTTTTATCCTATACGTTTTATTAGATGAATTTTAGTGTTGTTATATATTTCTTTATCCAAATGATTT
Organism: Aulacorthum solani; assembly: GCA_008528875.1. NCBI lineage: Eukaryota > Metazoa > Arthropoda > Insecta > Hemiptera > Aphididae > Aulacorthum > Aulacorthum solani. The sequence continues at coordinate 1,277 of PVMI01086486.1, forward strand.
TTTTGTTCTCTTTTCTGACATTGCTTCTAGTACACACTTGTCAATTAAAATAAACAGAAAATTACTTTCAGTACCTACCTATACGTAATATTATGTAATATTTATTCATTACATAATAATCAGAATATTTAGATACGACCGAATGTTCGATTAAAAAACCTTATGGATAATGGGTAGGTATATGCATTTGATATCTTATTGAAACACAATTTTAATTAATTAATATATGTTTTATTTATAAACCTATAACATTATATTGCAAGAATTTAATTTATTAGAAAAAATATGCTAAACTAAAATTACAAATTAATAAGTTATATTTTGATTGGTTATACAAATATTTGTTGTTATAAGATATAATAAACTTGTGAATAATACAAACAATAATCATATTTTTATATTGTTAAATTTCTTATTCCATTTTTTTTTTTATTGCTCATGAATAAAAAAAATTCAGCTTTGGTGACGGTGCCATTAGAACTGCATTATTATTAAATTGTATCCGTATATTTTTCGTTATTATAAATTTTATTTCATTTAGTTTTTAACATTTATCACTCAAATAGTTCAAAAAAAAAAAAATGCTAGAATACAGAAAATAAACGTTATAATGGAATCAATATAAACACATTTTTCTATATATATATATTTAATGAATTTTCAATATTCTATCTGGAAATTGTAGATGGATAGGTATGGGTTTTTTTATTTATTAATGTATTATACTAAAATATTGTTATTTAGGTGTTCTATTTTAACTTAAACATTTATTTTCTTGTACCTACTCTAATACAATACTTATATCATATCATAGAAACTAAATATAATTTTACATTTTTAATGTTGTTAAAAAAATATTCAATATTGGGTGTAGCCAATTTAATAAGGGTGTAAGGTGTATTAAAAGTTTATTGATCTACTTCAAAATACTTAAAATTGTAGACTTTGCAATTTTATAGGGATTAAAAACCAACTTTAGATCCTGGTTGAACGCTTTCATTTTCTTATATTCTTTTGTTACCTGTATAATAACTATACTGAATAAAACATTATGCTTTGAACTATTTCAATAAATTTAAAGATTTTACAAAACTTTTAAATTTATTAGATTCAATATACTTAAAACTGCAAAAATATATTTTCCAAAATGAATAATTATATTGATAATACATTTTAGTTTTGAAATGTTATACAAAATGTATAGTTATATTGTTAATTTACATTTTTACCCCCTGTATTATATTAATTAGTGTCAAAATTTATGCATGAGGTCACGTCCTCACAATATTATTATCGCATCATAGTAATCCCTCCTCTTGATGCGTACCCAGGACGTATTGTCATAAGTTCACGGTGATAACACTTATGCGTTAAATACTTATTAATTAGTTTGGTTTGACGTACACAGCGGAGCTTGATGATATTTTCTAACAGGCGTAAAAATATAATTGTTATTTTATTTTAATACTTGATATTATCATAATTTTACTCTTAATGTACAAATAACAAATACGAGTCGGACAGTCTGTCCTAATATTCATTTATTGTCCATTGCATTTGAATGCAACGCATTCAGACCAGCTCTTACTGGATTATAATATTTATTATTTGATTCAACTATAATGTGCAACGTATCTCAAACTGCGTGTTTCAGTAAAACTAATCGTGATAGGCGTGAGCATGACAACAAGAGCGGGGTTTTCAAATGTTAGTGTCTATCGTGGTTGTAGATCTTCTATCGGCGAGCTCGGCAAACACACTAAAAAACGTGTGCGATTGATGTTGATATTATAATATTATATATTTTATATCTATATAGGTACGTTTAAAGTTTAAAGTTTAAATTTAGGATTATATAATATTATGTAGTGTAGAACCCCATTATCACTGCATTATGTACAATATGATACATTTAAGTGTTTATACTAATTATTTCAAAAAAATGTATTTATTTTGAAAATATTGTTTTGACATAACATGATATCATTAAGAAATTATTTTTAGTTTTTTTTTATAAAAAAGTGTATGTTCAATTTAATAGTTTGAAGTAGAATATTTTCGGATAACTTTGATTCATTAATCAATTTTGAATGAGTAGTTAGATGGTTATAAGTAGGGACTTTCTTTGTATGTATGTGCTTATTTTTTTACTCTAAAATAATTCTTATTAAATATGTCAACGTTTTGTAATATTTAGCTTCTAAAACTATTTTTTTTATGCATATTCTAGTAATACCTATACCTTTATTTATTTTTTATATTAATATATAAGTCACATATTTTTTTTAGATAATTGCATATTTTATGAACATAAAATTAAATAATTTGAATTTAACTAAAGGTTTGAAAAATGTCATTAAATTTTTACTTCAAAAGGTTTTGGTTAATAACAATGTTTTAAGCCTATGGTTATCGAACGTTTAGCTGGATAAATGTAAAATTTTCAGAAAACTGTATACAATAAATAGCAGTTACTTCAATATTAATAATTTATAATTTGCAATTATAATGTCATTTAAATTGTTTGATTATAAATGTATGAAATAATTAAAAATAATGAAAATATTTTATACTTATTTTTATATTTTTTAAGCAATATGATTTTCAATTTGTGTGAATCTTTAAAAAAAATTTAAACTTACTTTTTTAAGAGTATCTTTATGTATTTATATACCTTGACATGCATATTGCATATGTCGTAATTGAATAAAATGTTTTTTTTTTTTTTAATTTTGAGTTAATATCCTAAAATATTCTTTTCAGAAGGATCTGAGCCCTAGTTATAGTTATTTACATTTTAGATGAGTGAAGTATAGTATTATATGGACATGAACAGCCCACAGAATTTTAGTCCACAACTTTGCTCATCTAAATATTAATCATTTGAAACTAATCAGCCCCTTATTTGAAATTTGATTTTATTTATTGCAATATGGTACTCCTAAAAAACTCTGTTTGGATCATAAAATGTATATCATTATACAAAAATTTTGTTTTGCGTTGACGACAAATTATGTAAAAATAATATTTTCAACAAATTGAATTAATTAAAAATCATATCAGTTTGTATACAGTATACACCTAATTATATACGTTATGTATACATAGTATACACCTACCTAAATGGCTAAATACATATTATTATATTCGAAATCCAGTGTGTGATGATACGTAGATAAACACCACGTGAATGTAACTTCTTGCAGTATTATGGCAGTAAACAAATAATATCTCATAGAATCGTCAAATTAGTGTATCTACCATACAGCTATAATACTCAGTCTATTGTAGTCACACCGGGATGAGAATGGTCTGTGTAAATATTAAATTTGTGATATCATCATTTAACTTTATATCAACACACTAAGCAACTTTATTCAGGTAGATATTTGTTTAAGTCACAATCATAAAATGGTACTAAACAAGTCTTGAATTGGGAATACATAGTTTTGTTATTTAGATTTGAGATTTCAATGTTACTCAGTTATCAGTATTGTATTATAACTTTTAACTGTTTAATATTCGATTGCAATTTGCAAGGGAAATATTATCGGATCTATATAGCGAGTTATGAGTGAATATGGGGGAAATAATGAAATCATTATTAAAGATAATAACTTAAAATCGATTCGTCAATTAATATTTGAATGCATAGTTTTGTAGACAGACAAAAGAATGGGTTAAAATCAAAACTAGTTTATTAACCATAGTCATATAATATTTAAGTGATAACGGATAATATAATATGACGTATTAAAAACAAACATTAAAAATAGTTTGGAAGCATTCATGGTTTTTAATGTGTTGAAATGAATTGTTATTACACTGTTAAGACAGATAATTTGTTAATTATAACTATGTGTTGAAAGAAACCCTCGTGAGAACTATGGGCTACTTTTCAGATTGTATAAATATTTATACTGTTATATCATACAAACTCCAACTAACGGTAAACGTCTGTTTATCCGTACCGGAACATCTGGTTTAACGTTTAATTGGGCGTCCTTTCACATGTGTGTACACACACACAGCCAAAACTACATGTATGCGTTAAACGCATTAACGAGCACTGGTTAAAGCTTCAATAATAGTTAAAAATAATTTAATAAAACAAATCAATATCAAATGTTCATTCAACCCTTTTTACAGATTTAATTTTAATTTTATATGTTCATGCATCATATCATATTCATATATAGTATATCTCATGATCTACTCTTTTATTTATTTATTTTTTGCAATGTAACCAAACAAATTGTATACTTACTAATAAATATTCTTGAATCGTTTTCAATACAATAAATAATTTGAATGTGTACACAAATTCTAAATTTAAAATTCATACCTAAAATAATATATTATTTACAACCATTTGAAGTATTTTGTAATTTATAATAATAGACATTATTATTTTAAGTTATTTTTACAAACTGTATTTTTTCAAAATAACATTGAGCGTAAAATAACAAAAATAATAATTTATCGTTTATTCTGTACAAACTTCTAAGTTTTTCCATTGATTGAGCGTTTGAGGCTTTAACTGCAATTTATTCAAGAATACAGATTATACAGAAGTTTGTTTTACCTTAATCGCTCTCTTCCTTTTCTCTCGTTAAATTTCAAACATGTCTAAATGGGAATATATAACACAGTATATACGACATCTAATTATAAAGACTTACCACCTTAAAACTTTGAAGGCATTCAAGTGTCGCATTGTATTAATTGTGTACATCTACCTAAACAGTATCAGTAGTACCCCACACACCTTAGTCACAGGTTATATAAATACAACATTTTTCTTCATATTTAAATTATAAGAAAAGATTCGTTTGAAAAAATAAATGCGATACAATCGTTATGTAAGCACAGAAAAACATGTATTTATTTTAATATTAGCTACATCATAATATAAATATCAATATATTATTTGTGTGTACATAAAACAATATGCATTTAATGTAGATTAATAATGTACTTGGTCAAGCATAAAAAACGTGTAGAGCTGTAGAAGTGTGTGAACAACTTTATATTCCATGTAAGAATTGATTCTAAAAAGGTGGGAAATTGGGTACCTCTTTTCTCAGCAGAAATGTCGAGTTTGTCGAGTATTAATGACGTATTAAATTATAATTGAAAAATTATTTTAATTAGGATGTATTAAATTAAATTTATATTCTTAACTCCTAAACATCATATCTTCTAAACCTATTATCATGGACCTATTTTCCTAAGTAAATAAAGTAAAAACTAATATTATTTGCTTTCTAATACTACGATGAATGATGAAATTATATAATATTTTTACCTATTATTAAAGTAGGTAGATATTATAATGTAGGTAAACTGCAGTGCTCAAGCGAATATTTTTTTCCACATTTTTATTTTGAGATGAGTCTTATAAGTACCTTATTTTCAAATTCATACTCGTCTATAAAAACTCAATCCTAAGTAAATTTGTTCTAATATTAATTAAAAGAACTGTAGTCATATTCCTAACCTACATTTTCTATATCACTTGGGTGTAAAGAGGCAGATATAAACGTGTTGGTATGATGTCTTCTTAACAATTGTATACAATAGTTTTAATTAGTTTAATATTTACATACAGATTATAAATTTAAATAATATTTTATGTATGTATCGAGGTTTCTTAAGTCTAATAAATTACAATATCGTCTTATTATATACCTACAGTTTGGTAAAGTAATATTAATAATAATTTGTAAAATGTATTAATTTAGCTTGTTGGTAGTTCAGAAGATATATTTATGTATTATGAATTATGGAGGCTTGATTATTTTATGTTCGACTACTTCTAAATTACGACAAATGGGCACTTGTGGGTGCTAAAATAATAATTACTCACACGTAAAGTATGAAATAGGCACTACTGTGAAAAATAGTAGGAACAATCGGGTAAAACATTATACCAATTTCAGTGACAAATAATAAAATGAAAGTCAATAACAAGTATTTTCGTGTAAAGAGCACTAGAGACACATTGAAAACATTTTAACAATACTCTACGAGTTGTAAATTCTTATCTCACTGGTTTCTATAAAACTAAAAGAATATTCTCAATCGTATGATATAATGTATAGTATATAATTTATATACACTCAGATCTCAGTTAAAATATATATATGTACACCTATAACCAGTACCTAGGTACAAGGCACATTGGATAAAACGGCAAGATACTCTTGGCATAATCAAAAATTAACATTCACAATGACCCACAAAATAATATTTGAATGAATATTTCCCTATGAATTTGTGATTTCCAAAAGAATAATATTAATATTTGGTTATCCAGCAAACTAGAATTATTATAAATTTGTTAACATTGTACTCCAAAATATGTCCCAGAATAAATAACGATAAAGTAGGTATTATACAAGTTAATTAGAACTTAGGTAGATACTCCTTTCTTATTTTATTGTTCGTAACATTTTTTATCCATTAACGAAATTGATTTATTATCTACTTTACTAAGATTAAACATAAAAAATATTAGTTTTAAATAATTGTTAAATTGTTCTATTCTTTAATCTCTCCGTCCCTACAAATATTAAATAAATAATAAGAATATAATACTATGATTTATAGGTAGGTAACCTTAATTATTTTTATGATTTTTATCATAACCCTTAACAACTGGCCATTGGGATAAATCTGGATATTATATTAAATTTAGTTGAGTAGATTGGTAGCAATAATGAATTTTATGTTGGTGGAGATAGTCTGGGCCCCGATTTAAATAGCATAAATTGTAAATCCTATACAAACTGTTTCACAAAGATGCTTGTTCGATCAATGATTTATAGTTTGATCTATATAATATATAATATAATATATAAACACTATTAAAGAACCTGTTTGAATTTTGTATTATTTACATAATACATCAAGAATCTAAATATTCTATGTAAATTACTTCATATTTTCTCTTGTTTATTTTTTGTAATCTTATAAAATACCATATCATTATATTGGATTAGTTATAATTTTATAAAATAAACGTTTTGCCACAAAATAATCAACATACATAATAATATTTCAAAAAATCACTACATAATAAACTATACTAAAAAATATTTTTTATTTTATAAGTCATAAATTAAAATGATTGAATGTATGGTTAAATATTTTAATATTTTAACAAAGTATTGTTTTTTAATTTAATATTTTTCAAATTTTATACAGGTAAACGGTATATATGTATAATAAATATTGTAAACATAAATTACCTACGCCGAGAATCCATTAGCTCAAAAAGTTAAACAGTTCTTACGTAAAGTAGTTACTGTAATGAGTTTATAATTTATTGTAAACAGAAAACATAAATAAGAAACTAATTTATAGTATAAATGCCAATTAAGTTATTTAATTAAAAATGAAAAAAATACATGTTTATAATAGCTAAACATTTAGAAAATCAAATTTAAGGCTTCATAATGTAAAACATAATTTCAAAAAAAAAATGTATAAACAATACATTTCCCTAATTCGCTGGATGTTGGTATAACATATTAATATGATTTCATAGTGTTGTATAGTTTAACACATGTTGGTATTTATTCTAACCATTTTAAAGTTCACTACATGATCAAAATTATTATTATACTAATACTTCAATTATATATAATATATTATGTAATGATTACATATGATATCACTGTACACTGTACATTATTAAAAAATATATTTTCAAGAATCTATGGTGCTTTAAAATATCATATAAAAATAATAAATGTCAAAGAGAACATATTTAAAACAAACGTAAAATGATTATAATAATTGTTGTATACCTACTCAAGTTAACTTTAGGTTACAAATTTCAACTATATTTTAATACGCCTAAATGAGTACCTATTAATTATGAATATTTGTATCAAATGTTAGTGTTTATCCACATACTAATCGTAATTTATAAAATATATTGTGCTAGCTTACTAATCAATATAGCTTAGACATTATAAATGTTGGCAAATTTTTATCTATTCCTATATTCTCTGATTTCAAACGAAATAATTATAGGTTTTTGTAGCGTTTTCTGAGTAAAGGATTAGGGTAAAATTGTCCACAACGTGACGATGTAATGTAAAAACGAATTCGATGTATGTGTAAAGAACTTTGCAACCAAATAAAACTTATTGTGTTCTCGGCTGGAAAAACAAATACTAGTTGAAGCATGTAAAAGATTTTCTTTTGATTTAGAGCAGCGTATAAATGAAATGTTTTATAGAAACATTTATCAAAACAGATGGGTAAAAAATATTCCCGGAAAATTGCTCTCACTGGTCTAATTTTAAACTAACATAAATCCGGTGGTACATCTATTTTACTTAGTGCATTTGAAAAATTTACTGTTCTATTTACATTGTACGTACATTGTGAAGGATACTTTTTTTATTTATATTTATAAGAACGTGTTTCAAATTTATAAAAGTATTAAAACGGAAAGCATACCTAATATGTGTACATTGTTGGTAGTTATTCCCCGCATACAATTGTAATACTGCTTTATAGCTGTAGCAGTAGATACCTACTATATTACTTCATCAATCACTTAAACTGTAATATATTTCCGTATGTAATTTAAAAAAAAAATAATATAACTATTTTATAAGAACACTTAGATAGTAATTTAATAATTAATGTAAAATTTAATATCAGTAAAAATATTATAATATTATGTGTAGATTTAAAAAAATACCTCAAATTAATAAAAGTTAGTGGATTTAATTTTCTTTTGAATCCATCTATTGCATGTAATATTTTTGAGCAGCTTGAACTGATAAATGCACATTCATCTAGATAATACAATGTTTTTGCAAAAATGAATTCAACCTACCTAGATTATAGTTATATATATTATTAGTTATTGGATATGGATTGCAAGACGTTTATGAATTTACATCCTTGCTTATACTAGTTGACAACAGTTGAAACTTGATATACATTTAAAAATAAATAAATAAATACAAATATTTTCAGGGAGCGTTGCTTCAACCCGTTAGCCCTCTGAGTACGCCACTGGGTATATATTAGACAAAAAATATAACAAGATATATAAAGGAGCATATTTTTCTATCATTTATTTTTTTTATAAAGACATAATACTTTTATATCATCATATTTATGACTATAAAGGAACTTAAAAGAATGCCAGTACATTACATAGGCACATTAAACAATTTAAAATACGCAGTGTACACTGTCATGCAAATGTATTCAAATAGAACTTGCAAAAATTGACGTTTTCAATCATTGCAATTATATTTAATATTTATTTTATAAGTAATTTAAAATATTTTATGGGCTCCTAAATAAATATTTTCAAACCAAAAAATAGTTAAAAGATTTCATAAAAAGGTTAAATACTATATTTTTTAGCCATTTATTTTCAATGGGTATGTATGACAGTTTCGTATTGGAGTTAAAATTTTTATTTAAAAAACTTAGTTTTGACAGTAGGCCTATAAGTATACCAATATAATAATATTATAGATCGTGGCTAATAAAAATGTGAGCAGTTTTTTATTAAAGTACTAATTGTGTTGGGAAATAACAATGCATAATAATACGTTATAACAAGTACAGATTCAAAATATAAAACTTGAAACTTTTTATACATTATTGGAAATAAATCCTATAAAAAGATTTTGTTAAAAATATGTCAAGACACATTGTCAAGTTTGAACAAAATTTGTATAATTATTAAACAAATGTACCTTTTTTCTTGAAATTCAATTCACTATATACTTAGCAAAATATTTAATTGTAGCTGTTATTTTATACAGTATAGATTATAGTGTGTATATTGTATACAAACTTTTTCACACAATTTTCATTAAAGGAAGTGCTTTATGTATAGACAGTCCATAATCAAATTTCAATAGGAGTACACCAGTACAGCAGTAAAATATATTTAGAAATGGAATTAAAAAATAAATACATTTGAATAAAATGAATATAAACTATACAAAGTATTCGTATTTGAAATTCTAAAGCAAAACATCGACAATATAAAAATAATTTTTTTAAGATTATGCTATTATAGATTAAGTTGAAATTAAATAAATAAATTGTAAACAAAATAGACCATACATTATTTTAATTAATAAATCTAAGAATTAAATTATTATTTTATTAACTCAAGGTATAAGAGAAAAAATCAATGGCATTAATAATAGTTAAGTCAGTGATGTTCTGTTAACATTCTCTAGGTAAACACCAGCTGGTCAAAATTTTAAAACATTTCACCACGAAACCAACTTTAATTCATTGGTGACTTTTAGCTGTCAATAAGTCATGATAATTGAAATATTTTTCAGTTGTATGGTTTTTAGTTCACCATTTACCAGTATACATTCAAAGTTTAAATATCAAATATTAATTATTATTTTAGGACCCCTAAATTCCAAGTCATCTTTTTATGTAAAAAATATGTTATTGCCTGTGTCTTTGTCTATGAGGGACGTGTGTGTTATTATGCAATAATAGAAATGAAAAATAACAGTGTAAATATATAAACTTTACTAACTATATACGTTCTTAAAATAACAGAAATAACAACATTAAGTGTCAAACAGTATGATATCAACTCAAGTATATATTCATAACAGTTAGCACCTACCGTAAATCTTGGTTGTTGTGAACTTATAAAGAAATAATTTTCAGAAGAGAGGAGAGGGTATACCGTGATCGGTCGCTGGTTGTAACCAAAACTAAAGCCATGCAATCATTGGTACAATTTGAAAAATTCACTTTAAAATATAATAACAATAATGCGAATGAATTAATCAATCATATTATTTACAAAATAGAATATTATAAAAACATATGCTTGTCATATTATTAGCTCTGGACTTTGAATGAAAAAGAGGTTTCTACGACGTGTTCAATCTCGGAGCGTAACTGAACAAAATAAAGTATTGTGATTAAAAGAAAAAAGAGATGTGTGATGTGCATTGGTACCGAGATATCATTTAATTATTAATTTTTATAATCATTCAACATCGTTCAACCTCGTACAACATCGAAACGGGTTGGCTCTATATATTATATATATATTTCTTTATTTTATCAGTTTTTATAACGGATTTCATTTTCCTATGGTCATCTTATTACTCAAAACCAAATTACTTATAAGAGCTTATTTATACAACCCTAAATAATCATAGTTTGGTCCTCGTGGTAATTAACATACTGATCAGTGATCACCAACGAACAATATCAAGTACATTACCACGCATTAAAATTTAAAACAAATCACAGTAACAACAATGCTTCATAATATTATATATAATGCAATATCTATAAAAATACAATCATATTAAAATGATATAAATGACTATATAAAAATACACAATTTATTAAATGTATACCTACCTAGGTTTGTAATATATTATGAGTTATGTTAAAATACGTTTTATATCAGTTGATCAACTAAATATAATTCTCCTAAATTATAAGCGATTTGTGTTGAGGTGAATTAGAAACAATAAACTCCATTAGATATCTCATCTGTGCACTATAAAATCGTAAGCATGTTAAGTGATTTATCCTGTAATCCTTGGCATGGCATATACTGCAATTTGCCTATACTGGATACATTATTTAGTACTTAATATATACATATATGTGTGTATAAATATATGTTACCGGATATGTTGACAGTTAGGAAATCAATACTATATTTGCTTATTTTATTATTACTACTACTCAAAATACACCCAAACTATACAACATAAAAAATACGACCCACGTATTGGCCGTGAATATAATGTTGACTTTATGTCACATGATGTAAATACAAATGAAGCCACTCATAAGTGAAACATTCAATTGGGTTTTCTGTCAAATTTCTTTCAATTAGTTTTTAATTAGAGGATTAACAACGAATAATCCTTATAATAATTTTCCAACAATAGCAGGCAGTATAGAATGCTGATCATTATTATCACCTATAGATTATTATATTATTACGATTATTAAAATTATTAACATTTGCAATTAGTTATATTAAAAATAATGATAGCATATATTATAAACTTAAAGCATGTATTAGTGTGTAACATAATATAGGTACAAAATAATATGATATTATTATTAATTTTATATTACATAGTAAACTTCCAAAACATTTGAATTACAAATTCCGGATTGTCTGCGAACACAACTGTTCGTATTGTATTCAGTTTTACAATTATATCTATGTACCCCTGAAATACTATTTGTAGATAGTATTTCCCGGAGTGAAATTGGTTTTTCTGCGTGACCTACCGATTCTAAAACAAAACTCAGATCCAGTAATTTTGCTTTGCAAGAATTTATTTTAAGTCTTATTTACACTCATTTCCAGTACCTGCCTAAAAATATGTTTGAATAACATTTCATTATTTATGGAAAATATTTCACTAGGTGAGCATTGTCGTATTTATTATTATTTAAAAAACATTAATTTTTAAATGATATAAAGCCAACAACGAACATTTTTTGAAAATTCATGAGAGTGAAAAACATAGAATATAAAATATTAATTAAACGATTAATTTCTTAAATTTAAAACTTTCATATTGAATCAAGAGTTTGATGTTTAATCCGTCTATCGATAGAACACAATGCGGCCATACAAAAATCGGTTCTACTGCACATTTTCACAATACACTTTCATATTAGGATTGGTTTCAATGTGATCTTGGGCAGTGCACAGATAACTTTAAAATTATCTAGATGAGATAATAGTAAAGCTAAGTCTTGTACTTGAACAGTATAATCAAAAAATTGAAATCAATTAGTTATGGTAGGCATAATGTACTATATTATGGTATAAAAACAACGCCAGCTAAAAAGTAACAATTTTAGTTATTTTTTTGTAAGTCATAAAGTAATATTCGTAAGTGCTTGCAACGTTTTGCCATTATATAAGTCGATTGTCATTTACAAATGTACAGCACACAATAACATTTTAAATATTTAAATTATTTTAAGCTATCTATACGACATATCCAATCACAAAATTCTACGTTATTAAGAGGATATTAGAGCACAGTTTGTTTCCTCTCTCTAGCTCACGAGCAATATCGACAAAACGAATCAGAAATATTTATAACAGAATTATTTTTTTATGTTTTTGTGTAATCTTGGAGTAAAATCAACCATCACAAAAACGATGAAGAATAATGTTTTTGAAGGTATGACATATCGGTTTGTCTAAATATTGCCTCAAAACAATTTAAGCACCATATGGACACTAAGTCATAAAACATTACAATAATATTTTTTGCTGTTTACTCATGTAAACTTTTAGAAAATCCATATAAATTTCAATTCTCTGATACATGCATTTGTATTTTGTAACTATTATTTTGTTTTATCTAGTGGTCTCCATCTTTTATTTACTATTTATATATAAAAAAATAATACATTTGGCATTATTTTATCTAGATGATATTTAGTTGACGTGATTATTTATCTAAGATGGCACACATCATACAAACATTTTTAAATTTATCTAGATAAGATAAAAGATTATCTAGATCAATTTATCTTATTATGCTCAATATAATAATATGTGTGTGGATGCCGGATGCGCAGAATCGATTTGTACCCTCGCCGGACAGAGTGTACCTGTGTGTACCTACCAATAAAGTACGCCCCTAAATTAAGTTATACAGTTATTTAAAATATCATATAAATGGCATTTTAATAGTTCATCACTTTACTCTGTATGATGAATGTTAAGGCAAGTACATTATCATAATTATTTAATTATTTAGCCCCTCCCCTTTTCCTCCCGACAAACGCATATACAAATAACTGTGCATTTTAATGTTTGTTTTTTTTAAATTTTTGTCTGCATATTTTCGATACAGTAGTAATTATTCCCAATGTTTGATCGTAATGCCTAGTCTCTTGAGTTAATTTGTGCAAAATTTAAATATAATAAATACGTATACATAGCAAAGTGACTATTTAATAGCCAATAATACCTGTACTCTATTTGTGTTTGTATTTAATAGTAATTCATAGCAGGTAACAGCTGAAATAAACTCAAACAGTCCAAGTTTGTTATTTAATTAGTTAAGTTTGAATAGCCAAACAATTTAATATGTACATTTTTTTTGGAACAGTATACACCGGATAGCTCAATGAAACAAGAGTATGTAATATATAAGCAATATAACTTACTAGCTGATCCTGCACGGAGTTTCTCATGACAAATTAAATTCCTGTGTTAAGCCCCTGCTGAAACTCCAAATGTAAACTGCAAAGATTTTTAACAAAGTTATTTAGGTTGTTTTTAGAAAATAGAAAATACAGGTATAAAATTATATCCAATCATAATAACTATTTTATTTTCTGTGTATCAATTGCAATAATATAAAAAAATGTCGTTTTTCTTTTTTTAAACATTTATGTGTTGAAAATCAAAAAGTAATTAATATAAAGTATTCTTTGACACATGGATATTGCTGAATCTATTGACCAAAATAATATGGAAATTGTTAAAAATCTGTGGATTTGGGTAAGGGTCATCTCTTCTAGATCTACGATTTTATTTACTACATAAATGTATTAATCAAGGATCAAGGATTACAACTAAATTATAATAAAATATTTTTATATTTGAATACATAGTTACATATTCCTTGACTTTCTGGAAGTCCACTTATACACCATGATATATTTTGATTTATGTTTCTTATTTTAAACTTATTAATCTTAATTTAAGTTAGTGTTTTTTCATCAAATAACTTTACTCTCATAGTAATATACCTATACTTTAGATTGTATAGATTTAAGATTTTTACTAAAATAAATAACAATGATAATAAATGAATATATAATATTATAAAATATATTTTTATATACCTATATACCTAATTGATAAGCTTATTTTTAAAATATTAAGCCCTATCATTACACTGACTACCCAGTTAATCATTTAATACTATATCACGTGGATCTAAAAAGTTATCACAAATCATTTTTTCTATAAAAAAAAATATTTATTATTTGTTTATTCATTCAATAGTTATACCCATTGCCTGTCACAGTACAATAAAATATAAATTTTAAAACCCTTACAGAATACCCCTGCAAACTCTCCCACATTTTTTTTTTTTGTAAGCCCTACCCTGCACACTGAAGGCGTACTTTGTTTAACTCACTTAAATCTCTGAATATCCCCAATAATCTCTTCTCCATTCTTAACTAAAATTTGGAACTTGCTATTCATAAAATAACATAATTTATATTGGGGGCCGGCTCCATTTAATTTTGTAAATTGTTATGGCGTCATTTAATTTTAATGTATACTGCAATAACTGTTGAGCTATCATTGTAATGCAAAAGTAAAATTTAAAAAAAATGTAAACGATATAAGCTGACATGATTTTAAATAACTAGGTTTATGTGTGTACGGCATAATCTCTACATGGATATTAATAAGTAATAGTATTTATAATAATGTTATTGAAAATTTTACTATTTTATTACTAGGTGTATAGTGTATACATCGAACCATTATAACCTGTTTATATTTTTAAATTTGAGGTATGTTGCTTAATTATATTACATTTAATTCCCTAATTAATTTGTACAAAGAAATAAATATTTTGTTGTATTTTTCAATAAAGATATGAAAAAAAAAATACTTCAAATTTCAAAATTATATATTGTGTTTATCTAATTTGTGTATTTAATATTGACTTGGCGATTATGACTTTAGTAGACACCTATTCCGGCCACCATATATATAATATGCATGTAATATTAATTGTATGTTATTAATTACTGGTCGTGTAATAGTGCACGTGTAATGAAACACGCCATGTATCATCCCTTTTACTAAATTACAATTCAATAGAATTTGTGCAGTTCTAAACCATTATGCTTGAATAAAAAAAAAACTGCAGGAAACCCCATGCAGGATACAGATATTGTCGGGCTCTTGGCCACCTTTGATCGTCTAACCGACACGGCTATGTGTTCTACAATTGTGGTAGTACAATGTATTAATTAGGTATCTTCTATCTGGTACACCTTAAAATTACAACGAATCGTTTAATCGTTGTATTACAAAACCAATTTTGACTAGAGTTACGTTAAAACCACGTTTGCAAACAATTTTTCAACGTTAATCAACAGTTACGGGTTGCTTAACAATACACTTATAAAAATCATCACGTAAATAGGACATTTATCTTTTTAAAATATTGCGTCTAGACTGGATTTCAAATATTTGACTTTTTGAGAACTACTGTAGTTAGGAAAGAAAATAGTCAAGAAAGATGTACTAAAAATCTAAAAAATCACCATTCTGTCATGGGCGTTGGAAAAAAAAACGATAAAGCAATTAAAATTTGAAACTGACTAAAATGAATACCCCATAACAAATAATAGCATGTTAACGATGTTAATAACGATTTTGGTTTACATATTGGGTGACCGGGGTATTCTTTATTGTGCCATTCGTTGTAATGTTGATTATTTCGTTTCTGAATAATAAAATACATACACAAACTACAAACAGGACTACAACAGGTACTGAACCATTAACCACTAACTGCTACCACTCTATGTAATTTCATTTATGACATTAAGTTTGTGTATCGGGGAATATACTATACACTATTATATACACTATAATATACGATATATTTTACTAGGGCTCGGAACTTAATCAAATTATCATATTAATATATGTATATGTATATATATATACATATATATATATATAAATATGTTACCATGTGCATTTAAAACTTTTAAAAGTACCCACATAAACAATAGAATAAATACCTATATTTGTAAATATTTAAAACATAATTTCTAAAATAATTTTAACAATAAATAGCTTTAAACATTTTCCTTGAGTAAAATTATTCTTGTAATCAGAATTATTTATAAGTTTTCCACTGAATTTATACATCTACAAATTAAATAAAAAATAGAAAAATTAAAATTAGAAATTAAATATATTAGGAATATACCTATTATTAAATACTATATGCATGTATAGTGTATAAAAAGTGTTAATAGTTAAACACATTGATATTATAATATTTCATTATTTCTTCTTATAATATAATAACACTATTTTTTTACTATTTCCTGGCCGGACCGGGTAATCCTTGTGGGTTATTGTCGACCCCGATGATGTCTAATGGACAGCGATAGTATGGTAAATTAGTATGTTAAACACCGAAGGTCTCGTGCATTTGGAGAACTTGTGTATACGAAACTTGGCTATACGTCATGTGATCGTGGATTTGTTGCCGTGAGCCAACATTACATGATGTCATATGTATAGTTCACAGTGAGCTGCAAACAGGTAATGACAGAATTAAAAGTATATTATTATATTATACACCATAGGGCATAGACGTATAAAGATATTTGTATAGGTCTATGATATTATACACACGTTATCCTTGTAGTGTAGGTGTGTTATGAAAAGTAGTTAATATCTTTGTACCAGAAATCATCCGGGTGCCGTACACACTTACGTTTTTTTTAATCACTTTTATCTTAGTTAATCTATATCTTCAGACCGATATTAACACAAATACATTTCCATCATCATATATCAACAATTAAATAGACTAAATAAATCATTGTTCACTTGAAAGCAAAATCATTCTGGACTCATTATACGTCGTGTATTGCACACGTCATATTTGAACTGCCGTAAGTATGTTGTACCGACTGTATGATGAAAGAACCTATGAATATACGCTTTACATTGAAACCGTGTGGAGGCTGCCGTACAGGTGCAGCAGCGCAACGACGAAGATATTGTTAATAGTAATAATAATAATAATAATAATAATAGCTATACAAGGCTCGTACGAATACAAGAAATCCCTTTGTAAACGACTTCAGACACTCTTTGTTAGTGCACACTAGAAAAACTGTTTTTGTCTCTTGTGCGTTGAATATTTAACGTCGTCATCGGATTTTCAGTCTTATGATAATAACAATGTTAATATTTTATATTATATTATAATAATATCATAACGTGTTGCCAATTACTTGGTTTTGATATCTAGGTATCTTTCCTTGAGGAACACAATTTATTATAGGCTATATTCAATACACCATTCTAGCCTCTAAAATGATAATAATTCAAAATATACTACCTACACGAATTTAAAATATTATTATGTTGTTTACTATACTGTATAGTGTATACTATTGAGTATTGCAGTGTTGGGAATTCTCTGATAAATAATTAATCATATTTTATTTTATATAACATAGATAAATATTAGTACAAAAATAGTTGTTTGAATTGGTGGATTATCTTGGGCAAATATTTGTTCCTTATTCTAATGTTTGTTTTAATATTTTATGTACCTATTAATTTATCTAGACAATTAAGTACATTTTTTTCATGTGAAAAATAAATTAAAAAATATAATACATCAGAAAAAAAAATACGAAACAATAGTTTTTCATTTATTTTAATATCCTAGATACCCCTTAATTACAAATAAAAACATAGTCAAGTAGTTTACGTGTATATTACCTAACTTGTAACTTATGATTAACTTTTCGGTTAATTTTTATAATTATAATAGATAGCTAGGTATCTTTTTTAATAGTTGTACGTTTTACGATTAAGTGGCGACTATCCTATATAGTTTACGTGTTGCTGAATCACAGCATATACTCGATTTGGTGTTTAGTTTTTCCATTTGGGTTATACACTTATATGCTTACTTATATGTAGGTGGTCAACAGTGGATTACACTCTAGGCGATTTGAACTCGACGTTTTTGAAACGTCCCGATTAATTGCTCAAAATTAAACGTTTTATGTGGGTTGGATTCACACACTTAAATGAGACGCAGTTTAATTTTGAGCGGTCGAGATTTTCAGATTTAATCAAATATTATTTTTCCACTGTAATTCTAATGGGTAGGTCGTGGGTGATTTTTAAGAAATATCCTCGGAATTATATAATATTTATATCTTTACCATCACTGAAGTAAAATAAATAAATTATGGAATAAAATTAAAAGAGTGTATAAGTTAATTAATATTATTATAACATAATATTGTAATAGCAGTTTTTATTTTTTATTGTTCATTATTAATATTAATTATAAAGAAAAACAGAAGTAGTAGACAGTATAAAAATATATCAACACCCTAAGCCACGTTGTTAAAAAATCTATATTAATTATAAAACAGAAATCATTAAGTAATCTAAATTATAATTTTTTTCATGATTTACTATGTACATTAAAAACAGGTTTTTTTCTGAATATAAATAAACATTTTTATAACTTTAAGTTTTATAAATATTAAATATAATATTAATAATATTAGTTTTAAGTCTTATCTTTTACATCTTTCAACCATTTATTTCTTTCAAAATATTGACTTAAGAATATATTAAATGTTTTATATAATGTTAAACTGTATTTCGATTTTATTTAATATTTATTCATTGGATGTCAGTCCAGTAAGCTTGTATTATAAAAAACCGATATATATATATATATAGTTATTTAGAAAACTCAATTTTGATGTATACGTTAGACATGTATAGGATCGATTTATATTCAAAATAATTTTTTTATGATATATTCGAGAAGTTTCTTATTTAAACTTAACTTTGCACAAGATAGTTTCACATTGGTATCCGGTTGTCGTAGTGAAATAAGTTTTGAATAAGCACATTGTTATATGCGCATTTATTTTATTTTAGTAGCTTTGCAATAAAAATATATTTGTTGTGGATAGTATTATGTTACAGAAAGACATTCGTATAGGAAGGAAACTGTTTTCGGTGATACGACCAAAGCTCGAAATAATGAACGGATTATGATTGGATCCCAGCCCTCGAAAATGTACTTTATTTACTGTCACATCGTATTGTTGTTATATTATTAATGTTTTTATTTATAAGGAAATAAAATAAACCAATTTCACAAATCAATTTTGAACTATTGTCAATTTCTTAACACCATTGAATACACTATTGTGACTAAGTTTTAGTCATTGATTAAACTCCACAATTACCTAAATAGACCTAAAAAATAGTCTTAAAATAAAACTCTTAACTGTTCATAGTACACTCTTATTTTACCAAAACTCAATAGTATATTATTATGATCATTGAATTTGTATTATCATTAAAATAGGTGATAATGTTGGATGTATAACTATTAATACCTACTAAAAACAATAATAAAGATATCTGAAATTTTATGAAAATATATTACACATATTGTTATGTATTTTATAGATCTACATCTACATATATTGTACAAAAAATATTTTTCTCCATAGATTTCCGAGTATTTTTTATTTCTCAGTTAAAATGATAAAATAAAAATAACTACCTGTTTATTAAATATTTGTTGAATATAAATATCGTGGATGTTTTTACTGTTGTTAATACTTTAAATGGTTTCAAAAAATCAAATATATAATGTTATTTTTAAAAAAAAAATAGTATATATCTATAGTAATAATTACAATTAAATACAGATATAAATGTATTTTTTTGTTTTCAATTCAATATTGTTTTTTTGAATTTAAATGCAAGAAATAATGAAAGCAATAGTGGCTTATAAAAGAAAGCGTTTCCTTGGAGAATTTTTGTTTTGTTTATCAGGATAATTGAAACAGAAAAAATGAGTTTTATATGTTTTCTTAGGAGGAATGAAAAAAAAAACTTTCTGAGATGAAATTGTATGCAATAAAAAATAATATGATAAATGAAATCATAGAGACAACATGTTTAACTGTTAAATGTTTATAAAAAAAAAAACATTTTTATTTTATATATATTTTGTAGGTAACTAATATTGTTTCCCTTTTTTTATTATTGATACAAGACCCTTGGCAACACGAGCCATTGGGTTTCAAATAATGTAATCGACTACATATTATATTGTGTACCACCTACTTATTCTAAATATTGATTTTAAATTTTGGTTTCAAGATTGGCGGCTTTGTTGAATTGGATGATGTTAGCTATGAATTCAGAGTGTATTGTGGAGTAGGGAAGGTTTATTACATTTTTTGTCATTATTTTATATTACAAATACAATTGTGCCTTTATATTTTCGTATGAAAAATAACAAAATAACACTATACCTACTGGCTACTAATTTATAAATATCTACAACTTTTTCATAATTTTTAAAATGTTTATTGATAAAATGAAAATAAATTATAAAATACTAAAACACATCATATTAGAATATTTACTGTGTTATAAGCATTTTATCATTTAATAATATATATGTAGTTAGATACTGATTAAAAAATAAATAATACATTGATGGTAATTTACGAAATTGTGATATAATTATCATAATTATCTATACATATTGTATCAATGATACGTCGTTATTGGTAATTTTTTAAATCATTGTCGCTATCTTCTGTGAGATAAATACATTTGTATTAATACGTTATGTTATTATAATATAATATGTATATTGTTTACAAAACTCTAAATTATGAAAGAATAATGAAAAACTATTTGACAATAGAGTATTTGAAATACATAAAAGTTATTCTGATTAAAAATTCTAGAAGTTTTTCCGTTATTAACTCATTAACATCTTATCTCTTAATAAAACGATAAAATTGATCTCTTATTAAAAATAATTTTGTACATAAAATATTATTATTAAATAAAAACCTATCGATTTTTTTAATGAATTAAAATACTTAATAATATTGATGATATTTGAGGTGTATAATATTGTACCATTATAATTTATGTATTACTAGCTATAAAAAAAATCTTGTTGAATCGTTATGGATTTCTTTAGTCATAATATATTCATAATATCGTTGTTCATAAAATATACTTATGAGAATAATATTCTAAAATTTTAAAATTCAAAATATAATATTTAAAAAAAAATTGAACTTAATATTACCTACCTATAAAAAGAGTACAGATAAAAAGGAAAAATTATAGTTAGGTATATTATGTTATTATATTTATTTTCAAGGAATTTGGGGAAAAATATATAGTCAATGGCTCAGTTGCAGATATTCTAGGTAAATAGCAATGGCAAAAAAAATTTAATAGAATTTACTCGATGGTAATAATTTAGTTTATTGGTATAAAATATTGTTTTTTTTTGTAGTAAACAATTTTAAATAATCATACCTATTTTATGTTTATGAACAGTAGGTTTTAAATTATAAAAGAAAGAAAAAAAAATGTTATGTAGTTTCTGATTTTCACATTTTACAGACGTTGATTTGTCTTATTGCGTTTCTCGGCTGTCTATGTGTGATGCGTACATTTGTTTTACAAACAAAAAGGCGGTGGTGTAAACCATGTAATCAGAAACTAAATCATCGCAGCAACCATTACTTTTAGCAAGGACATTTTTCCATCCATTTAATTTGACATCAAATTGTAGGGAACATTATTTTTCGATCTCTAACGGACGTGCAGGCCTTATACGAGAAAAATCGAGACTTTCCTCGATCGATTAGTCCCTGCTATTTTCATTTTATCCCCCTTTACACAGACCTAGCCATTAAACAGCTGGACATCAGGCACGTTTTGTAGTTTGTACATGTCAGAACTAGTACTATTTGTTTCCTTCTCTTTTTTCACAGCGTGTGATTCCCTACAAATTGGGTGGGAGACAAAGCCCTTTATACCAATATAATCTTGGTAAAAAAATTACACTGTTGGTCGTTACTAGCAGTTGTTAAATGTGAGAGGTAATGTGTTTACCAGATTTTAATCATAAATAACAATTAAAGGTAATAATTAAGTCGAGCTTATCAACGTTTTATACGTTTTTTTTCAAACAACAATTTTATAATATATTTAAATCGATTGACATAGGTGTAACTTACTAGTTACTCAAGAAGAAAGATTAGGAGAACCAATAATGGCAATTTTTAGTAAGCTCATGGAAATGGATAAATGCCAAAGTTGACTGACATTATTTAAAATTTTAAAGTAGCTGTGTGCTAAAGGCTAATGTTATCATTAGAACAGATTTATTTTAACCTATAGATTTAGGAACTGTATAGTTTGATTGAAACACAAAAAGCGATTTTTCATACCGACATGGCGAGGAGTAATGCTTACGATGGTTTCTCTCGTGTTGCGATACCAAGAATAAATAAATGTATGTACAATGTATGTATTACATCAAAACAAAACTGTTTTAGTTGTAATATTAAGTAAATATATTTAAATGTTATGAACACAGGTATGTTAATTTAAATTGAATTTAATTGAACCATAACATAACAATATTATCAATGAATTATGAAAATGTATTGCAAATTATTATATAGATAATAACATAAAGGAAACGTGCAATATTTCGATTTAAATAGTTTATTGTTAACGATGATCATTGATATAATAATATATTAATATCAAAATATATTTATTTATATTCAAGATGATATTGTTTTCTTTTGATCACTTGCAGACACTCAAAGTTTAGGTAGGTAAGTACTACATCGGTAAGTATATAGTAATAATATTGTAGCCGTATTGGTATTTTTTATAATATATACCTAGTATGTAGTAATTTAGATTCAATAAAGAAATATTAAATTAACTCTATCAATTCATCTTACTTCTTTGTTCTTAAAATGTAAAATGCATATGCCATAATATATTATAATTAGATAAGTATATATATACAAGTATACAATATATTATTAAAGTTAATATATTTGAATGTTTGAAAATTTAACAAATGTGTTTGTTTAATTTTAAATGTAAACAACTGAAAAATATATACATAAGTAAATATATTATACTGAGGACTTATAATTTAAAGTTAGCTACAACTTAATTATCATACAAGATAAAAATAAAAATTATCATTTAAATAAACTAATTCAGTATAGATTTT
>PVMI01086497.1:0-10867 GCA_008528875.1 Aulacorthum solani
AATCTGGCTCTATTATTGTACGGTGAAAAAATACGACGCCAATGAAAAAGCAGGAAGATTATTATTATATACGAGAACGAAAACGCAGCCTCCGTCAACGTGATTTTCGAGTGAAACGTGATCACGAACATGATGCAGAGCGAATAACATTGCTGCGACGTCAAGTTTGCCAGGTCTGTAGGAATATTGTTCATACCTATGTATATGTGCAATGTAGGTGGAAGCGTGTAACTGTTCGTACGTGTATGCGCAGTGTACGATCGATAAAGGTAATTGGAGTTTTAAGCAATTTCCACTCTCGCAACAAATGCCAGAGCGGTACATTACGATAACACGATATTATATTGTTAAAAAACTTTGATACATATAGGTACGCGAAATACATGCAGAGTTTATATTATAGTATTATTATAGACATAGATACGACGACAGACTGTTTATGGACAATTTTACGTAATTATAAATATGTATGTATATATAGTCCGGGGAGGAAAAAGTCCACGTGAATGATTTTGCAAAATATGTTTGACGTATGTGTATGTGTGTGTGTGTGTGTGTGTGTCGTCGTGACGCACCTGTGTCAACAACTGGAAATGTATAACATATATGTAATGACACTGTTTATCATATTATACACACCAATTCTATATAATTCAGACATACCTATGCGGTCGTTTTAGAACATTAAAAACATGACAATAATACAATATTATACCTATTGTGTATTTTTTTGACAGGGTTAAAACTATAACTGCAAACATGACGTTTACAATCAATATATATGTATATTGATATCGTCTATGCTATAGTCAATTATATACTTGTTTAATACTCAATATAATAATAAATGATCGACTACAGTTGTATATATGTCTACTGTAGGAGAACATCATAATGATACGTTGCCATGTCAGATAGGTAGGTGCATTGATGAACGGAAAGTGAGTATAGTTGTACTATAATGCACAACTAAATTTAATAAATTATTAGGTAGGTACGATGACTAGAACTAACTTTACACAATACAAGAACTATAACGATGTGGATTTAATATTGAAAACTTTTTGCGGTTAATGTGAGTGATAATACCACAGAAGAATTAACATACGTAATAGTGAACATTACACAAAATTAAAATAAAAAGTCTCAAAGACGCGTTTAATGAATGACTGCCAGGCAATTATTATTTATAAAGCAATAAACTTACAAACATAAACATAATAATATATGAGTATAATATATGATGTGTGAATGTGTACGAGCTGAGCCACTTAATAAAAAAAATTTAAGGCTTCCGTCGAATAAGTTATGGCAATAATATAAGTAATTGCATCTCATATAGTCGTGTCGAACATATTTCATTAAGATACGTTCGACGATAGTGAATACTGCATGAGCCATGAATAATACACGTGCTTATATATTATATTATATACTCCATAAAATACTAGAGTCATTAAATCACATTACGCATAAACGACCAATAAAGTGCAACGGTGCGTAAATTTAATAAATAAAATATGAAAGATATCGAGAAAAAAAGCTTTTTGTGTCACAGTGCATAATATATAATATAATATAATATGTGTAATGTGATGTGTTTCAATGTATCATAGAGTATATTATTGTGGTGATATATTTGTCATATTAAACTCATTTTCTCAGACAAACTCCGTGATAAACAAACGTATATTTGTTTATATGGTTTGAAGTACTGATAGTAGCAGGGAATGCAATCGCTTAGAAATAATAAACAATTGCATGTTAGGTATATACTCGTACGATAACTATTTAATATTTATGCATCAAAATATTCAATAAACAAACATGAAGCTTATAAGGATGAAGAAATAAAAATATTAGTTAAAAAAAAGTTTCAGAAAGTAAATATGATGAAAATGGTTTTAGAAAAATTAAATGATACGGGGATAAAATTTAATTTTTCTTTAAACTATCTTTCATATCAAGTGCTTCTGAACTTTATAAAAAGTTGTTTTTTTCAAAAAGCCAATGATGAAAATGAGTGACTCGTTAAATGGATCACTCTGTACATCAAACGCCGTGTTGGTAGGTAAAAAATTAAATACGTGATAGGCGTTTATACTAGTGTGTGTGTGTATATACAGCCAATAGTCGTATAGATATATACTGCAGTGTACTACACTATATAGGTACAACAGATATTTGCTATATAGGTACAGTACATATTATATTTTCTCGACTCTTTGTGTTCGTTTCGGCTCTTATTTGTTGATTTCACACTGTCTGTTACAAGGTGGCGACGACGAAAGTAATAAAACGAAAAACGCCTTTGCAGTCGTGACAGGACAAAGAGTCACCCCGGAAGGGCTTGTCGTCACGACGTGAGTTGCAGGGGGCGATGGCGACAGTGCTGTAGACGTCAAGCGATCTCCTCAAGTCTAGCGTGTTTTTCCGCCCCCATCTATACACAGTACCTACCTATATATTTTTATTTCAAAGTTTTTACGGAGAGCGAAGTTTAATAATACCGTAAACGTGTCGTGACTCGTGACGCACATATATAAATATGTATATACAGCAGTATCTTATAATATGCAAGTGCGTTGGTGTGACGGATGTTTACCACATATTTCAAATATTACACACATACTAGTAAGTTTGCATTTAATACTCAACCATTTCAATGCAGTTGTAGTGCGGCAGAAGCTCATCTGCACTGTCCAAAATAGACACGGGTATTGCGTAATGAATATAATTTATTATGATCAATATAATAAATCAGCGTAAGCTAATTCATATAACGAAACAAATACTCATTTTTGATTTAACTGCTTCCGAAATACAAATCTTAAGTGGGATCTGCCCCTCATCGAAATTGTGTACCCCGTATATACTCGACCAACCTATCAGGAAAATATAGATAGATACCGCATATTAATATATAATATTACACCATATCATCATTGCTGCACAATCGAGAATACTGTGACTGAGAGATTATAAACTTATAACAGTGACGAACGGTAAACTTTAAAATAATGGACGTTCCGTCTAACCTGCTATAACAGCGGCGAATGGTGAAACAGCCATCGTCGTCAAGGGACGCAGGACCGAAATAGCTATACGTACCCATATATTTTACAAATGCGCCCTTAAATCAATAAACCGTCGACCCGCCGACCCGTCAGACCGTGCCTGCTGCCGCCAAGACGGACGATGGCTCCACAGAAGTCCAAATAAATATATTCACAAGCGATGCGGTTATTATATATAAAACGGCAACAGACGTTTCGCTTGAATGACAGAGAGTATTACATGACATTATACGACCGGAGAATGACGAGATTCCGCCGGGATTATTTTTCATTTTTCGCAAATATAATATTATGATATTATTGTTGTGCAAGTCACGATGACGACGTCCGTCTTATCGTCACGAAGCAACTTACATGACGATGTTGGATAAAAAGCCAAATATGTAAGCTGTACGTACGAGTGCATCGCGGGTAAAGGATTATTATATTAACAACCGTCAACGAGGGGCAACGAGACGCGGCGGCAGCGGTGACGAGGGAGTCGTTTAAATACCCTTCACAACGGAAAGGGTTCACGGGCCATTACCCGAACACAAAACGACAGGTCCGGTTTCCGATTTAAACAATGAACGGGCATATTTTTGTCCGAGTAAAATTCCTTGCACACATACGTGCACATATATTATGCATATTATTATAATATACCATACTATAATATTATAATCAACGTCGTCGTAATCGCAATCCTCGTCGTATTATGCGTATATTATACGCTCGTCTTTTTCCCACACGCCCGCGCCAGACGCCCACCAATCCCCCACCCCCGGAGTGGTCACCTGGCCGAGCAAAGAGGGTTTGTACACCTATACATTATGATATTAGCCACGTGATTGACACGTCTATTAACGCAAGTACACCCCCGCCGCCAACGATTCCTTCCGGTCCGAGAGTTTTCTTATCGTATATTCTTTCATTTTGGCTGTGCACCCCATATAGGTATTATAATATTCTATTCACGTTTTTTTTTTCGTTTTGTCTTTTCGCCCACTGTCGCGTATACATTATATAGACGAGCTATATATAATGCAGTAGTGCACAGAGCACACTAAATTATTTTACCCAGCGCGGCGATCATCCATACGGATTATGTAGATGTGTGGCAAATATCGTTTGGGTGGGAACGGCCAAAAAAAAAAAAACGAAAATCCGTTACATCGTGTTTAATCAGACATAAAACTTGACGACGACACTACAGGCCAGGAATCGTAGCGACGACAGAAAAAACACTGTTTTCACGAAGCAACACGGACGCGCGAATAAATGCTTATGACAGATATTTACATTAATTAATACCTACAATATATGTATCACTGAATATTATATAAACACGAGATTTACCGCTCTACAGTTACAGCCGAGTATATGTTTTATTATTAGGCACGCGCAAGATATTATTATGATATTATACTGAAATACAATATTATATTATGTACAATGAACTTATGTATAGATAGGTCCAGCGAGTATTATTATTATATTATGTCCTTGTCGAGTCATTTTTTACGTTTCCAGCGCGTTTAAAACACACGCACTGGGCGGTCTCTGCCGTTAACTAGAGGTAGAAATAGTTTTATAAAAATAACGAGTAGAAGACGACGACGACGACGACGACGGCGAAGAAGAAGAAGAAATAGAAGAAACTCAATATGCGAGCAAAACACAACTAACTAGTAACTTGTCGTTCGCATAAAATACATCTGCGCGCGAAAGCCCGTGACTGCAACCTTGAAGTGCTTATATATTATTATTAAAAATAATGTGCTCTATAGGCCTGAGTGGGTGCCGACTGCTGGCCACCGCATCGCCGACACAGCACACACACACACTATTATAGTATTAGACATAACGCCGCACCACTCACTCACACATTATCATACTTGTCATTTTACATCGTTCGGATATTATATATTATTCATTTATTTTTATAAATTAAATTCACACGTGCACGTTGACTGCTGCGACCATGTTGCTGGCTTCTGCATGCCATCCGAAATGTGCGAATATGAATAATATGTACATGTATATATTGCGCGTGTTGTTATGTTTATGGGCTTTATGTAAATAAAGTTGATTATTATTGATTTACGAATGGACGAACTTGCATTTTTAATAATATATTGCAATATTATTAAAATGTATGTCAACTATGTATAATATGTCAAATATGTATATCGACAGCATGTAGGTTTGATTTTGACAAAATCTAAATATTACATTTTGTGCTAGTTTTTGTATAATCAATAGCAAAGATTCCGAACTGTATATAGGTGTACAGCAGAATCACGACCATAATAATATTATTATGTTATGTATCACTCGTTTCACGTCAATGTATCGTAAAAAGGTTCCATAAACATCTTTCGTTGCGTTTACCTATACATAACAAATCCGATAGTTTTATAATAATATATTAATATGTGAATTATTTTCTCATAACACACGCACTAAGTTCTATAAATAACAACTATTAAGCACTTTTTTACTGGACTACCGTGTGAAACGACGGCGATGCCGATAAATAGACAAGTAACATTTTTTGGTTTGATTTTTTTTTGTATCGCTGTGACTGTTGTTGGAAATAAAATATTATATTAAAAAAACAGTGAACACAATATTATGATATAAGACATATAGACTAAAGACAGTCGTATTGTTTTACAAATTAAATATGATATAATGATACAGTTCTTCGGATTGTCACTGTAGCAATATTTTTTTTACAATACATTGTTTGTATAAGAAAAATGTTTTACCTATTTACGGTTGTGAAAATTATTCGTTGCAGATGAAAATTTGATTAAAAATCAACACCTTTGACGAGAGTATATATTTTATAGTCCCGTAGGGCTGTAGAGACAGTAATTATATTATGATGAAACAGCCAACGGTATTAAAAGTATATTTTAGCTTGTACCTACACCAGTGTTAAAAAAATAAAGCGTAATAATAAACACTTCGTAAGAGATGCCTAGCATTCTTGTTTTGGTGTAAGTACACTGCGGATAATCACGGTTCTGGTTTTCCAATTATTTCATTGTACATTTCTCATGACGAAAATTCTAAGTGAATCGCGCAGTACGTCCGTGTCATTGCTCTTTTATGTTCTCGTCTCTGTTTCTCAGTCGTGTCGTGTCGTCCCCTTCCTATCTCTCTCTAAATCACTCTATCTCCGTCTCAATCTCGACCTATCAATTTTGTTTGTTCCTCTCGTTGTTTTGGCTACGTACCTACGTCGCAAGTATATCAAATCAACCAGCATACGTGGACAGAGACGTGTTTTCCATCGTGTAACTTATCTATATATTTATTTAAAACGTTTTCAGAAGGCGTAATCCATAAATATAAACATAAAACAACCGTTGGTAAAATACAAAGTTTAAAAACGGTGGCCTGCAGTACATGACATGTAGAACATACCTACCTATATATTAGAATAATATACAGTTTTATTGAAACTTCCACGCGGCACATGGCGTGTTTGTATCAAATATCACATTTTTTTCCTTATCGTTCAGCTAATTTTGTTTTGTAGCAGTAAGTATATATTATACGAGTAGTATACAGTTATTATTATACTGTTGTCGTCGTCAAAACATTATACCTGGTCTGTTCAGTTCGCGGGACCAAAACCGTGAAATTGCTCGGCAACACGCTATAGATACAAATGTCAAATTAAAAACTAAAAAGCCCCCTTGCTATGCCTTAGGCTAGACGAAAAACGGTCATTAGAAGCCGTCTATATGTATACATATAACTTGGTTGGTTGATAGCGTTAACTATTGTATACTATATAATATATATCACTAGGTAGTCAAAGTACTAGGTTTATATTATAATTTATAATATTTCATTAGTTTTTATACCTCAGCCGGTTTTATTTTGTCGACGATATTTTCGTGGGTTACACTTTTAAATATAGATTGTGTAGTGTGTATAATGTTTGAAAGAAAAAGAAACGTTTAAACGCAGTCAATAAAACGACATTTGTGCTGTCGAGCAAGACACTTGTGCATGTGTAACAACGGCTACATTAAGTACACATCATATTATACACCTATTACCTACTTATTATCGCGCAGACCTGGTCGTGTGTACATATACCTACTATAAACTGTTAATACCTACTGTTGGCGTAACGGTTAATCGAGTTATGGCGGCATACATATTATTGTGTATATACACAGTTGGTATCAAATGACTGTCAGGAGTAAAAAAGAAATGAAAGGAAAAAAGGAACCAGTCCTCGTCGTAAGTCCGTCTTTGTGAACGGGCCGAGTCATTGTTGGCGTTCATCGCCGTCGCGCTTGGGAATATATATGAGAGCGCTCGCGCTCGCTCGTGTGTGTGGATAACGCTGGGTGGCCGACGGCCGAGTGAAGGGGTCTGCTGTACGTCGAAAATCTGCTGCTGCCGCGACGTCGACGTCATTGTTAGAATCAAGAGGATTAACTCCTTGCGTATGTAACCACGGCGACGATGACGACTTCAAAGGTCTTAAATAGGGATTTTATTTGTTCGACCTATACTACGCGATATCTATCCGGTCGGATCTAAAAACAACACGTATATTATGTATATATTATATAGACAAGGCGGTGTTCGACGTCCACGTGAGAAAGGTCGTGGTCGTTTTCACGGCCGTGTGAGCAGCACATGTTAGAGCCAAACTCTCAGCACTCATTTTACCGGTACAGTATAGTGTGTGATGTGCTGTGTGATATCGGGTGTGCAAAAGGCGGTTATACTCGGAAAAGTACTGTATATATATATATATATATATATATTATAAATGTGCGTGTATAATATTCTGTGCACACAATCATTTTTGCATGTGTAATGAAACGCAGCTGTGATGTGCCACCGCCTGCGCACACACGATCACACATATAATTGTATACCTATATGTCTTGGGAGGGGGTCAGCGGAAGAGGACGTACCGGAAGGGCGGCGATGGTGGGTGTGAGGGTGGTTTTTTCGCAACGAGTGGCGCACGAAGAAAAAAATAAATACGTACCACGCCAAATAAACGACCGTGTAATAGGTTTTTCTCGAGCCGATAAACGGGATTTTGTGAAAGCGGGGGCGAACACAATGAACTATATATATATATATATATATATATATATTATACGTACGATAATGTGTATACTGTGTACAGACGCTACGACGGTATGGTTTCGCGGTGCTGCAGGAATAAATATATAGGTAAGTACAATGTACATGCATTGCGTGTATACTTTATAATAGCATGGTAGGATGACGAGAATAACCCCTCTGGTCCCTTCGGTTTCCGTAGAAGAAAAAAATAATGAGAAAAAATCTTACGCACTTCAACCTGTTTTCATCCGCGTCTGCGTCTGCGTCTGCAGCAGCACGCACCCTCGTTTCACAATATATTTGCATTTTTCTCTCGGAAAACGTTATTGGTATTATAATAAATAATTTAATACGACTATAATGGTATACCGGGTTACAGTGATTCGCCGCGAACGAGCTGCAGCGAAAACAGATAATTTGTGTATTATTATATACGCGCGTGAAGCTTTTAATAAGGATTGCCAAAACGCGATGACTGACACGACGTGATCCACGGGGCTCATCCAAGACGGGCTACTTATAGCTTTGTTTTCTCAAAGTTTTATTTTTTTTCTTCTGTGCAAATTAAAAAAAAAATAGAGTGCAACGACCCCGGGCACGTGATTGTGTCCGTTGGTGGTCCGCCAGTGGCCGACGATAGTTTTGCCAAAATTCGCGGGCTGCGTTTGTTTAGTCAATGCGGCTTATTTTTTAAGATTCTAATATGATACCTTAACGACATCTTTCCAATATCTCTATCGATACATACTATGCCACAGAATAATCAGAATCGCTGGCATTGCGATCGATTATTGCTATACAATCTAAGACTCAATACTACAATTCCAACGCCAAACAATATTTATAAACATCGTCATCATCACATATTGTACGGATCAGTTTATAACGACAGATATTTGGAAAATGCGCAGCCGACTTTTGAACACATTGAGTTTGGAAATTGATGAGATGGTATCTCAAGTAGAAGTACTAGGAGCTGCGAAAGAAGACTTTGACATTTCGCGAGAAATCGAATTAAAGAAACGAATGAAAACGTGGGGCTCATTCTACCGCATTCCTCTAGAATCATTTCGTCACCGAGTCCTCCCATAAGTGTCTTATATATTTATTATATCATGATAACACAATAACAATTGCCGTACGTTATATAAAATTGTATAGACTGAAAATTCGGGTAAATATTTTGAAAACTCATAACCTGCAAGCACGATATGCATATATATATTATACATTCGACAGGATTACGAATCCTAGGGAACTTAACGTATATATGCACGCAAGTGCGAGTGCCTGTAAACGTATACGGAGTAGGACCCTTCAAAGTTACGAGGCTGCGATTCGTTTTCACTTTCTGGTGCGAAGACGTCTGGCAGCTAGGTGACACGCGGTGGCAATAATATGTATAGTCGGGTATATGTATACCTATATAATATAATATATGTGTATAGACGTATAGTGTATAATATATCGTGTATTACATATACAGCTACATTTGGTAAGATATAGTAGTTTCACCTACCGGAATTCGGCGCCTCGAGATTTATCGCTAGTCTCCTATATACATGGAATTGACCTATTTATTTTCGTTGAAACCCATATAATATAGGTACCCATACGCAGGCACACATTAACGACACAGCACACACGTCAACGTGCACAGTAACAAAAGCAATAATTTTAATTCTATACTTAAAAATACACGCCCGTGATTTGTTGTTAAATAACGAGTGTTTTGCGAATAACAATAGCTTCTTTTTTTAAATATATAAATATATATATATTATTATTATTATTCGCTGCCGTGCTCTTGCATTATTTCTATTAAGTGGTTCCATTGTGTGAACACATCTTGACCGTTGCAAAGGTTAAAGGGTCTGTTTCTTTTTTCATGAGCGGCCTGCATTACACATTATACATGTACACACATATGCACGTCAAAAGGGTGGCCACGGTGGCTGAGGAAGAACACTTCATGAAAACCGTAAACGTGCGTGCTGTTTGCGTGTATGTATTGAAATGTACCGTAATCGAATACAAATCTGAATAATCAGAATGTATACATGCCATGCTACTGAATTTATTTGATTTTTCACTAACCCCACAGAAAAAAAGAGATTTTCCCATATATATTAAGCATGATTTAAATATTTAATCATCATTCATCTGCAGTCATCATTGTTGTGTATAAAAATTATAAAATAATAGCTGTATTGCGTATGGGCGTATGGCTGGTGGTATTTATTTACTTTACATAAAACCAAATAACATCAATGTAATACTACATTATAATATCATAATAAATAGCAATAACAAACTATAGAAATTACATAAAAAATTTAAAAACCAAAATCGTTTTCATCGAGCAATAAATTCGTTTGTGCTTCTGAGGGTTAGACAGACACACCAATACAAATTATACTGCAATACAAGTACAAACACACACACGTTCACAAACAGATTATAAATCTCGTTTTATGATATTCGTTTTGAAGGCGGTTCATGACAGTTTTATGTTACAAAAAAAACCCGATTATAATATTGGGGAGACGACTGTCGTATAGTATCGTCTGTGATAAAAGTATACGGGCGTAGATGGAGTAGAAAAAATCGAAAAGCGCCCAGGCTACAACTATGCCTCGTCCGAATGCCATATAATAATATTTCCAATGTCCACAACAAGATACGCGGGCTGG
>PVMI01086541.1:0-13759 GCA_008528875.1 Aulacorthum solani
TTGAACTCGGGTCTTACGACGGAAAATCAGTAGGTAAATGTATTTTTTTTTTTTTTGAATCCCACTAGTCGTATGCTATAATATATCATTACGGGCAGAGGATACCGATATTATAAGAGATCGTTACGTAACATAACGAACGCCATATATTTATCGTCCGTCCGAAACAGGATACAGGCACCGTTCACACCGAACACGCGTATATTATATTATCGACGTACGTTTTATCCATGGTACTCTTCTCCGGTCGCGGGAGACCCGGAACTTTGTACACACGCCAGCATCATTTCCGAAACCGGTTCGTGACTGCGGCAACACAGTATTATAATGACGTAGAAGGAACAAAACACGAAACAAAATTTAAAGCGTAGAATACCAAAAAAAAAAAAGCCGACCGAACCGTCACAGTTGGGCGCTGGGTGCCAACGACGGAAAATGGACGGCGCCGGCGATTAAGAGTTATATTTATTTATAAATTTGATGTACGAGAAAAAACAAACAGTACCAGGTCTCGTATATACCCACCTATTATTATTGATAAATCAAACCGATTGACTCGTGTGCTATACTACGGCTACACAATACGCCACTGTCGCCAGTGCACATCACTTTATTATGTGTTACGATTTCGATCGGCACGGAGATGATGAACGTTTTTCAAATGTGCCAAAGAACTGGTTTCTAGTGGGTGGTTTTGGCGTTTAAGTCGATAAAAATGTACACGTGGACGCGGCGGGGGGCTTGCAAGGCTGGACAGTCCACGTGCAAGTTTAGACTATAGCACACCAAGCTGGATATTTGAATATCTTCGTCCAATCAACTTAGTTATTATTCGTCTTTCGTATCTTTACCTCCGATAAAAAACATATTATAATAATATGTAGGGCGTTCTTCAAAGAATGAATTGGTTTTAATAATATTTATACATTTCTTTTGGTATAATATATTATAAAACAAATAGAATCCATTATGCTATCGGATACTTTCTTAAAGTATGTTCTATGTACCCCCACCCCTCCCAAAAAAAGGCTAAGATTTTATTGAGCTTTTTAGATGTTCGAGGACACGCCTTTTTACATAAAATGAGCAAATTAATAATATAAATATATATAATAATGATTATTTTAATTTAAAGGAGGCTTTTGATATTTTAGGATGGCTAATATCCTAATAATCTCCTGTATCCCAACCAATATCGAGAAGCTATTCGATTCTGGCCAAATTAGATCTAGTGCCTATATGTTATATCTGCAAAGTGTAACAGTAGCTATGCTGCTGGATTCGCCACGAAACATAGTGTTGAAGTCGATTTAAACTTATCAGTTGCTTCTATGTCGGAATTTGTATGAACGTTCAAGACACGAATATACCTGAAAATCTTCAGAGCTTTTTCGATTTTATCCGGCTCATTTGTGAAATGCCTTGTACAACAATAACATGCAGACTGTCGGTTACTGCAGTCATAACAAGCGGACGATTTTGATAACCAATCGCATAAGACCAGGTGTTACGAAAAAAAAAAATTATTTTTATTCTCTGAGGGGCAACGAAACAAAATTGTACACAATCAAGCAATCGAGATGGCCCGCAATTATTGAGCAATGGTAAATGTCAATTGTACGGGCAAACTCGTATGCATACCTATAAAAACGCAATAGTAAAACTGTTCCAGTTGAGTGTATCGGAACACTGCAGGCTAATGATTTATGAACGTGTATGTTAAGCGAGGATACACGGTACAGTGGTTTTCCGGTGTAACGTATTCTGTGGTAGGCCTATTATGGCGTTTTGAATAATATAATTGCGTGTAGGAAAAACACAATTTTTACCTATATTATCCGATTATAAAGCTACACAGTTGTAACTTATTATAATATTATACCCATTGACCTGGCTTTAAAGCCACTCATTGAAGAACTCACGCGTACATCATCACTGTGTGACCTATATCCTGACGGGCCAGCTGGGGTATATTCTGTATTAATTCTGACTGTATCACGTTCTACGAAAACATAATTAACAAAAACTCGAATACTTATTGTAACATAAATATTGAAATATATAATATAATCCAATAACAGTTAGGTGTAAAATCATAATATAAACACAGACGCTACCTACTTATATAAGTACATTGCATACACGACTCAAAATAAATCGTATGAACTCTTTCCATTTGTTTTCTTTACACTTGCAATGAGTAGGTATCGTTTTCTTAATACTCATTACTATTTGTTATATATTATTATGTAATCAGAATGTTTTTGCTTAAGCAATACGGAACTTAATTTATGGAAGTGAAAATTGCGTGCTAAGGGACCTCACGGATACAAATTTTCTTTAATTATGTTAAAAGCATATTAAAATATTGAATGTATCGGCGAGTGTATCTATGTACCATACTTAAAAAAATTTGAAATATCCACTATTTTCCACCCCTAAACAACAGTGTTTACATACAGAAGTCTTTTTATCTTTGCTGCAACGTCTCGTTCAAGTGAACCGGTTTCGCACGACATTCAAGTTACCTTACACGGTTAAACGGCCCCCGTACAGTCTGAACCATTAAAGTGGACGACCTTGATCTCGTCGTTTGGCTATAATAATGTACACTTTCGCACACCGATGTCATTGTGGAAAATCGTAATGATCGTACAAAACTTTAACGAGCTGCTTTATACTTTTATCGAATGCATTCCTGCAAATCGAATCCAGCCATATTGCATATTATCATAATACTGTATTATATCGCGTCCGTGCCTACTGCCGAGAAATAAATAGTTTCGTTTTTTAATAATAATATACGCTGAATACTATAATAGGATAAGGTTTTCCAGGATAGCCCAGCCGTTCCGTGCCAACGAGTATATGGAGCGCATTGTGGCATATTATGTGTGTTTTAATGGCGGTGCCTAATTAATATTTCGACCGTTAAAACGTCAGCAATGATGACCATATACACACTATACAGAACACATGTTATTAGAGTACAGAGGTATGCGCCATATTAAACTGTATAATATATTCAATGGTGTAGAGAATTAGTTTACAAACGCATGACTCTACGAATTTTTTTCTGGCCGTAACCGAACACAGACATTTTAAAAGGTTGTACAAGTTGCGTTATAATATTAAAATTACTAATTATATAATGTATCTTACGTAAACACACTGCACTAACGCACGACATCACGTGCTAGTCCTATTATACGATACTTGAATTTTTTTCGTCTCACTTTTGTAACACTACAGTATTTTCGGTACGAGCTGCTTAACATTGATTTTTCCGTTTTTAGAAACCCAAGTAGCTGCCTGAACTTTGAGTTTTAAAATAATTTTTATACAGTATACTGTATAGTACAGGCCTTTCTGCACATATATAACAACACCGCATATTTGTCATCGAAGAAAGGGCGAAACACCCGTTCATTTTGGAAAAAAATATATATCCGTTTTTATAATTTTGGTTTTTCTACCAACCAACTGCGAATCAAACGCTTATATAATATGTTCACTGTTCAGTTATGTAGTCATCTACAGAAATGAATGTTCTTAAGTGATAAGTTTTATTGTTGTTTTTATTGATTGATATAATAATATTTTATCACAGCGAACTTACTGAACTTAATAATAATATACCCTGCAATAGGTATTTCGTAATAAATTACCGTTAAGACCATTTATATATATGATACAATTATAATTCAAATAGTCAGAGTTAAAGCTAAAATACTAAAATTATAAGTTTATATCATCGATTCTATAACTATTTATACGTATTTTCTAGAGTTAATTATATACCTATCGTAAAACATATATGAATTTTATTTTAAATTAGGTATAGATATTAATTATCTATTCGCTTCAAACATTACACAACATATACGTGTAATAATGATTGCAGGTTTGGCTGTAACTTAAAATCTGCAAATCGCCAACCATAAATGTTCAATACTTTCGAATATTATTACGATAATACAATTTTGTCTAAACGCAAGTCATTGCTGAACAGTTAGTATAGGTACGTACCGCGACGTATGATGAAGAACAAAAATAATTATTCACATACGATTGAAAACATCATATTATAATAATACCTACGTTGAATACATTTAATGAAGTGTAAATTTAAGATACTCACTATATAGCTATATAGACAGGTAGGGATATAGTTGTGTTGTTGTATACGTACAGACCTTTTTTTTTTTATTTAAACGCAGCAGAAAACACGTAGATACGTACTTATCTATTACAGACTTTTGTAACGATATTATTGCCAGCTAAGGGATAGGTATAAGTAATATAGTACAAATATGGTAGAATACACAACACAATAATATTATGACAAGGCGAATACGTATATCAGCTGTAAATCATCATTATAATAAATCCGGCTAGAAGAATATTTATCGACCCATAATATATTATGATAGGTATTTATAATAGTAATCATTTTGTCGTCTATAAGAAGAGCACGATCGGCAGTCTCATAATTAAATTATTATTAGAATAGTATAGGCTATAGAGATACGTCGTCGGAAGTCTGGGATCGCGATGCACTCGAGTATGTTGACCTAAATCACCGAACGACCAATTAAGTGTTCACTGAAAATTTCGGATACCGGTGGTGGTAGTCTCCATGACATGTAAAGTGTAACAGACTCGTGGCCCATATTGGACAGATGATAATCCCACTTATATAGTACTATATATCATGTACCTATATATATAGTGCCGGCCGTGTGTTTATTATAAATATTGTTTTAGGTGAACGAGTATGCAAATGTTTTCGGAACACAACATATTGTATATTATATACTTCACAGTAATTCGTCTTTACCAATGCCTGACAATTGTAATACCTACTAGTTGCATATTATTATTAAACAGTTTTCCAAGCAAATATTGCATTACGAGAGAGGACGACGACAAAATAAATTCACGAGTGTCACACGATTATATTGAACGGGCGGTTAATCTTCAATACCCCGCTACATACGTTATACAACAAAACAATGACGTTGGTTTGTACGTCAACACTGATTTAAAGAATCAAAAATAATCCTCTACTGTGTCAAGTGCTGTGACGTAAAACGATCATTGAGCTGATCATCATTAATAAAAAAAAACAAATGTGCACTTTGATGCGTGGCTGCCGCCTGTCGATATTACGTTCGATCGAGAGAAAGGAATTACAGAGAAAAGTGTGAATCCGGTGTTGGATTAATCGAAGGTCGAGTTGTCTACATCGATGTAGGTATACTATTATACCTACTCTGAAGTGGAGAAACACTAAACCTATGATCTAACATCCAAGCCTTTCGAAAAGGGTTTATTCGATATCTGCGTATTGATCACCACTCGAACGTCACATATTATACGACAAAGACAGAACCATATATATTATATATTATTTTCAAGTACATCCAACAGGCCTAGTGCTTAGCTACCAAACGGAGTTGTCCGCACATTCAGTGTTTTTCCCTCATATAGGATCCAAATAATTCTCTTTTCACTGCTACGTAATTATATAATAACAGTATAATAAACCTTAGTATACAAGTTAACTATACTCATTAATAACGACATCCGGTGCGTTAAAAAAAATCATCGTCGCCCTATATATGTGATGTTAACAATTACATTACAGAGGTATAATATTAATTAATGACGAATAAAACGTATCGTTAGAACTGGAACTAACCAAAATTCAACTCCGCAAGAGGTCGTGCCCCTATTTATGACAAATAATATGAGTGACTAATTTATATACATTGTATATCACATCTTCAAATATTCACCCACGTTATTATTTATGCAACTACTTAAATCAGCTACTGTACACGAGATATGTAACATAAAATGTACAATAAGAGTAAGTACACAATAAGAGGCAACAATAATGATTCGCTTCGACTAATAATCATCAATTGCCGATTCGCGAGTAAGACCCAGGTCTAGGTATTGAATGATAAAATGTTTATTTAACGATTATAATATACGGTTAAATATGAGCGGCGATAGATTAATTAAGGTGGTAAGAATACATCACATGATTAAAACAAATAGAGTCCATTAGACTATCTCACTTACAGACTTACGTATATGTACGTATAATATATAATATCGATATCACGTAGTATAAGACTTCTGAATACATAATAACAATATTACCTAAAGTATTTACAAATCTTCCGAGGAAAGATTGAATGACGTATACATACTACGATGTTTTTGTTTTCACATGATTAGAACGTTAAAAAATAATGCGTCAGATTAATTTATGCAATCATAATATTTGAGATTCTGCAAAACGACCTGAGAGCAACCGGAAATGCAGCTCTGTCTCGTAGGTACTCGTATCCTTTTGTTAATTAAATTTTACAATGTTCATCAGTCACAAGAGTCATAAATATTATGGAAAGTATTAATGTACTTTAGTTTTGGAGGAGATAATGTAACACAATAATAGTTGGAATAGGTCTTCTATTAACTATTTTATCTTAATTGTTTTATAGCTTATTTATACTCAATTGTAGTTTAAAATACATTCTTATATCTCGAGTGTTTTAATGAAAAATTCGTGTAAATAGACAACATATGTTTTAACTTCTTTTTAAAGTATTATGTTAACTAAGATCTGAATTGTAGTAGGTACGATACAAAAATATTGTGCGGTTACGTATCCATGATGTAGGTACTAGTATTTTATGAACGTATACTTCTATGACATTGTACGTATAGAACTTTTTAAACTTAAAAATTTATAAGTCAGTAATAACATATTAAATTTAATGATGATTTAATAACTGTTTATAAATTATATGTAGAAGGTCGCATCAATAGTTGGATACAGGAAAAAACACGTCAAATGTGATCAGATAGCAAAGACTAAATTTCGATGAATTTAATATATTTAATATTTAATTGATATATTATTTTTTAACTGTTTTGATATAAATTTGAGGAACATGGTAGTATATCATTTATTAAGACATACAAACATAATAAGAAGTATGGTTATCTACATGGCTTCATAAGAGTAAACCATAGAGAATAACTCAATTCAATACTACAAAGTTCACAAAATATGGTAAATGGTTAAATATTTATTCTATGGTAGGTATTGATATTAAAATATAAAAAGACTAAAAATTACTTTTTGATTAAATTTAAAGATAATTACATTTCATATTAAAAACGTCTTTGAGTAGCAATGAAAAATAAATATTAGAACAAATATTTATATGTATTATATTATAATTACCCAACTAGTAGGTCCTTTAACAACTTTTTTCAACTGTTGACATTGGCTTTGAGTAAAAATTTTTGATCTCAAGGTTTTTTCAAGTCTTGTAATTATTTTAATGAGTTCAATAAATTGTTTTTTTCTTAATTACTACAACAATCATTTCTTTTCAGAAATACTAATCATTATTCATTTGAAAATTTTTAAAGACATCATTACAAGTTTTTTAGGAAATTATAAATAATACGAATTAATGAAAAAACTAAAACGCACAAATATAAACGTTCAATTACATATGTAAAATTATGATTTAAAAAAAAAAAACAAAAACAAAAACAATAGTTCGTTGTATACCTAGAACACTGCTGTTTCAACATTATTGTTCCGAGGAACACAAATAGTGTCTAGTCGAATATCTTTTTATGTATTTTATAGCTTATTTATATTTTTGTAATGATAGTGAGTATTTCTTGAAACATTTTTAAAACTGTAACTGTC
Source organism: Aulacorthum solani (assembly GCA_008528875.1). Taxonomy (NCBI): domain Eukaryota; kingdom Metazoa; phylum Arthropoda; class Insecta; order Hemiptera; family Aphididae; genus Aulacorthum; species Aulacorthum solani. Next base: position 7,748 of record PVMI01086541.1, read on the forward strand.
ACTGAGTTTAGTAAATATATATTAAATAAATTAATATTATCCTGAAGTCATGTACAACTACAAGTTTCAATTAAAACGAAACAAAACGAAAAACATAACATTTTTTATGGATTAAACATTTGTGAGTAATGTTCGAGGAGGGCAAGCGTTCTTGCAAAAGCTTTAAAATACCCACAGCCGATCTCAATAACAAGCCATGATTACTACGGTACCCACAGTGTTCAGACTATTTTTCTGAAAATTTAAGAACCTATTGGTCATGCGAAATGCAACGGTTCATTATTTTTTCTCTGTGAAATGAAAAACATATACGGTTTATTTTATATTTTTTTTTAGCTCTTTCTTTGCAGCACCACCGCTATTTCATAATATATGCAAATATACTATAATATAATGCCTTGTGCTCACCGTCGTTGCTGCACTCAAAAACTACTGTTTATGCATATTACACAAGCAATTTATTTTCTGGGTTAAAAAAAATATTTTTGGGAACCAATTGCTCTACTCGTCATACATTCCTGAAGAGCTACGGTCGGTGTTCGCTCACGCACGCTCGTTTTTATTTTACGACACAACACAAAACGTAGAACCTAGCGAAGTAAAGTCATGCTAGTACTACAACTACCTATTTTTTAGGAGTAGGAGTACCTACTAGCAGTAGCATTAGTAGTAGTAGTGGAAGTGATAGTAATATTAGTAGGTAGTAGAATTTGTCCTTTATTAGAAATCGAAAACTGGGAAGAGTACCGTGCAGTGTCCGGAACAATGAGGGCCTCGGGAGTGATAACAAAAGCAATATTGGCGGCATCATCAACGACTATACGACCCGACATTATTATTATATTATTATTTTTATTATGTTTTTTTTTTTATTATTATTATTTATATTAATCAACGATCGCATTGTTGTCGTCGTCGACCGTCCGTCAGGGCGCGCGCACGTGTTCCCGAGTATGAGCGGTCGCGTAGAACACCACCTTGGTGACGTTGCAGCGTGTCTCCAATTTTCTGCCACTCCAATAACTACTATTAACAATAACTACCCATAACATACATATTACTCTACACGAAAATACGAAACACCTTTATGGTAATGAAGGTTTACTCTGCACACCGCCACCCATCAGCAACAGATATACGTACCCGCTGTTATTATCATTATCATTATTATTTGTATCGCAAACATTCCCGAGGGAAAAACAAATCGACCGACTGACCTTCGACAACTATAATAATATAATTTCAAAAAACTGCGCTTCCGCCAACACAGAGTTGATTATTAGATGAAAGAGAGGTGCAATACGATATTTAATATTTTATCCCTGGTAATAGCGCACTAAGGAAAGGTCGACAGTAGTTGACGTTTGCATGGCACAAACAAGTGAAGAGTGCTGTTATAGGTAAGTAACTTGTATACTAGTGTACATACTATAGGTACTTTATTTAGATTTCTTCGAATGACCTAAACTTTAAGAGAATGTCGATAACAACCAAAATCAAAATCAAGGATATACATTATACATGTCGTATTATAATGAACTAAGTCTGTTGTATCTATAATATGTTTACATATAACATAAAAAACTTTTTTTTTTAATACACTCCATAATAACATTATTATAATATCAATAAATAATTAATACATTTCATAGATACTAAAATCAAATAAAGCTATTAGCTGTACATAAAAATACATAAAAAATTGGTTTAAATTAATTTCCTACCCGCATATACTTAGTAAACATCTATTGTATAGAATACAATTATATATATTTAAAAATACGATTGTTATAAAACTCTGCTACAGTAATGTAAATAAACATAGAATAATATTTCAATATAATTACAAATTATTCTGTGAATTCAACTTACTCCAGCAATTATTGTTTACAACAAATAAAATCAATCTAATGAAAAAAATACTAACTGAAAATGTTAATATAACGAAATATCTGTGGTTTGGCTTAACTGTCAAAGTATTTAATTTAACGTCGACTGGTATTAATTTAATAGTAAAAAATAAGGGGGTTAAGTGGATGTCGCTCCGCTGTACAGTGGGTTACAAGTAAGTCACTGTATAATGAATGGTATTAAATTTGAATTCAACGATATAATATCATTGTACACGAAAAACGATTCTGAGCGGAGACGGTATGTCAGTCTAGACTCTATAGGATAGTTTAAATTATATTGATATTGTTATTATACGGTAGTTATATCACGATTTAAGACACGGACTATCATATACTATATTAAATCGTGGTTAATATTAAACTGTAGATTGTATGGATAGGCAATATTTTGAGTTTTTGATTTTTTAGTTTCATATTATTTTATTCACGAATAAAATTTTTGAATTATAACAACATAACCAAAATCGTTAATATTGATTTTAATACATAATTTCGTCCAAATTTGAATTTAAAATGTCTGTAAAAAATAACTGTGTTTATATATTTTTTATATTTTTTGGTTACAGTATGAACTATTTATTAAAATCTTTGTTTTAAATTTTCAAACCTTAGTTATAAAAACTGAACATTTTATAATTTTTTAATTACAATGATTGATAATTTTCGAGATTTTGATGAATTTGTCAAAATTCGTCAAAATGTCAAAATTCGAACTTTAAATGCTTATAAAAAAAATTTGTTAACATTATTAGTGTCCTAAAAGGTGATGACAGACACAAAAAAAAAAATTAAAAAAACAAAAAAGAATAAAAAATTTAAAAAAACACACATCATTGTAAAATCAATATATTCATCGCTCCGCTCAGAATCTAAAAGTATCATACATAATAGTATGAAACATATACTATGTAATCTACTCTATTAAGAAAATATTTTTTTTAATTTATACTTAATAAATACGTTTTTATTCAAAATGATAGGAGTAGTAACCATTAATTATAATATGATGCAGGAGTTTTAAAATAGAGAAGTGTTCTCATCTATTAATAATTGTCTAACGCAAAATTATTGTAAGATAAATTCATTTAAATACAATATGAGCTACATGACCTATTTTGATTATTTATAAGGTAATAAGGTAATAATATTTATAAGGTAAATATGTAGCATACAATTTAAATTACATATTATATTATTATTTTAATAAAAAACAATTAAGAATTTCTCATACTGTAAAAATATAAATCAATTATATTTGTTTACGCATTAACCAAAATATAGTGAAACTGGATTATTAAAAAGTTTAGTAAAGGAAATCGTCAGGTTAAATAATTAATATTTATTTTATTTTATATGATAAAAATATATAAAAATATATTAGAATAAAAATTAGTTGGTACACTGTACATACATACTTAAATAATTCAATTCGAAATCCTTCGGAACATGAAAATACAAAATAATCAATACAGTAACAATCAAAAACTATATTTAGAACTATCAACCATCAGTTTTTATTTTAAAATCATTCTCAGAGTGCGTTTATGAATTTTTAAATTAAACTGAAAAATTCCGTTTATACTATTCACTGAAGTATAATACGAGCGGCAACCATTTGATAATTTAATACACAAAATAATTTAGTAAATATATTAAATTTTTAACAAACCAACAAACAGTTTAAAATAATTGTGTAACATTTCTACGAACAATCGAGCGCTATGGATGTAAAAATAAACACAAAGGAACGAAGAAAAAAAATTAATTGTAATTATTAAAATTGTCCAGACAACGTCTTTCTACAAACGAATGATGTCGAGCCGTTGAAGTCGATTTTTTTTGTTCTGTTTTACCGCCAGAGAAACACTTTTAAAACGCAACAGGCGTTGACCACGACGAGTGTTGCACTCATTAATCATTACTTTTAAACCCTTTAGAATTAAACATATCACGTGTGCAAACAGTGCCAATTTAAAGTCGTTAGCGTGTCTGCATTCATTTTTTTCGGAATAAAATAATATTCATAATGCTATTATAAAAATTGAAATGTTAACAGCTAGGTACAAAAATAAAAAGCAATCATGTTAAATAAATAAATAGTTCAGCTTTTCACAATACTTTTTGATCAAAAAAAACAAAAATATTAATAACTAGTTTTAAGCTAAGAGTTTATATTTATGGCATATTATGATATTTAAAAAAAAAAATTATAATGCATATAAAATGAGCATTCTGCCTGTCGTTTTTTCCACACATTGAACTTTTTTTTTAAATATGTTTAAAATAAGTTTTTTTTAAATTTTATACTTGTTCAAAATATATTTTAAGGTATATTAAACAATTATATTTTAGATGTTCAGCAATATTAATCAGCTTACCGAGATGAACGAGATGACTGCTATCCATATACTTTATGTATATATAAACATACCTAATTCATATGTCAACATAAGAAATATTAAATCCTTTTACAAAAAAAATTCTATAGGAGTCACATAATAGGTGCATATTTTATAACTTTGGTATATAAGTATTGAATAATAAATCCGAAGCATAAGATGAGCATATTTTGTATGTCCTTAAATATCTTATATAAACCAAACCAACGAAAACACCGAAACTCCTAGATTACGTGAAAACAACCATGATGGATTTTTGAAAATGTAACTAACTTTAAAATGTTTTAATTATAATTTAAAATTGCCGTAAAATTTGTGGTTATATTTCTACTGATGCAGTACAATTTTATTCCACTCCATCTATAGTCCTTAAAAATAAATAATTTTTTTCTTTAATTATTATTAAATACAGTGGCTGCAGACATTTGATAGGTAGTACATGTTACTGCTGTTTCTATTTATTAAATCCATTAGCCACTATAAATCTTATTTATTTTCGTGGCAACTGTCTATAACGAGGATGTGATTCACAACTTTGAACGCATTTACACACTATACGTTTAGATGAATATACCGTCACTACTCACTACTATACACGAAGATAAGGTCCAACGATTGCCATCATGGACATCTCATGAAACCAGTTGGCAAATGGTCTGAATATGTACTAAAATGTATATTATAGTATTATAATATTATTTTACCATACTTTTCCATCCAGCATCCTTTCAATAAATGGTAGGTATAACATGCATTCCAATAGGTGGCGTAGCGGTGCAAAAGGTCAAAGAAAAGATATTATTTTATAAATTATCGCCTATCGGTGTTATTTTTTGTAGAAGTATTTTAAAATATTAAATTATAATATTCAACATTATTGTATTTTTTAAAAATCTATAAGAGCAAATGAATGTCACTTATTGAACACAACATATGTATATTATTCACACAAAATAAGTTTAAAAAACAGTCGAACAGATTAGGATTGTATATGGATTATAAATAATACATTTTAATACCTATGTATAATATAGTATATGATGAACAGAATAACAGTACCTACAGATGATTTTTTGTTTTTCTACCAAGAGTTTATCTATAGATACTGTAAGCTTTGTACTATATAATAATAGTCTATAATGTATATATAAAATTAAAAGTTAAAACTTTAATTATATTTTATAATCATTATTTGATCTTCATAATAATATAGCAATGCCGTCAAAATAATGTTTATAACTGTATGATTGGGGGATATGACCCCGGAACTTAGTCAAACTTCTGACATGGTTGACACGGACTGCAGCATAAATGAGAATGATTATATCTACAACCTTTATACACGCCAGTTCACAGCGTTTTTACTACCATCGATAAAACACTGTTTAGTGATATTGCAATGCAATAAAATACGACCAAGCACCAAGGAGACTCGTAAAAACATGAAGATATAGTACACGGAATGTTAATAAGATATTACATTTGATTTGATTTATGACATGCACATGAAACTCTTTTTATATAATCTACGAAAAATGTAGCAAGAATATTGACGACATTTATAATAAGTGAAATATTTTTTTTCGGAAATTTGAAGCCGACGTAATATTATGTTTATATGTTAATATTATTATATTATAACTGGTAATAATTATGGAACGGATATTTGCATGCTATAATATTAATAATGTTCTTAACTG